>JAVKPL010014428.1:0-86602 GCA_032173675.1 Gastrolobium villosum
ACAAATAAATGGAAGAAACTGTTATCTCAGATTGTGTGTATCTATTTTTTGACATGGTATCAGAGCAGAGTTCTGATCCTTTCTTCGTATTATTCATTTTCTTCTTGAAAATTCTTACACCGTATTTTCGTTGCAATTTTCGGACGTCTTTTTCATTCTTATACCGTATTTTCGTAGCTGCTGGATCTTTCTCTCTGCGAACGGACGTCCAAACACCATGACCGCCACTTCTCCGGCGCTATCCACCACCTTCACATTCTTCACTTTTCCGGATACTGTCTCCTTATCAGTTTTCAGACGTCTTTTTCATTTTAATATTGTATTTTCATTGCAGTTTTCGGACGAACCGTTTCTAACCGAACCGAACCACCAGTTTTGAAACAAACCACTTCTGAACCGAACCGTTTACGAACCGAACTGAACTGTTTCCGAACCGAACCGAACCGAACCACTTCCAAATCTTGATTCTTCCGACCGTATTTTCATCTTCTTCGGAGATTTATTATTTTTATTTTGATTTTCTTTTATGGTTTGTATTTGGCCAATTTTATTTTATTCCTATGTATGTTTGTGTTGTTATTCAAGTCTAATTTGACATGTATTTGGTTTGCCATTGTTTGGCTTTATTTTGGCTTCCTATTTAGGGGAAGCATGGTTTATGTTGCAGATGTTCATTTCAGAACATTTGATTTTGCCGATGTCCATCCCGACATCGTTTATATTTGGTGGCTGATGTCCATCCCAGCCCTTCCTTCCTTAGCTGATGTTCATTCCAGCTTGAAGATCAATTGACGGATGTACTGACCAAAGCGATTTCTGGAAGAGTGTTTGAAGAAACAATTAGCAAGTTAGGAATGATTGACATCTGTGCACTAACTCGAGGGGGAGTGTTAGATTTGAAAGTTTAAATTTGAAAGTATGTAACGGTATTTGTTTTAAGTGTGTAACAGTATTCTGTTATAAATTATGTATTTATACACCTCAATTGAAGAGGTAATGAACGTACGAATGAATGGAAGAAACTATTATCCTAGTTTATGTGTATCTACTTTTTGACACCCTCCCTCCCCCTTGGATCCCCTTCTTTCTCTTCCCTTCCAAACTCCCAAACAAAGCCTATAGGACTTTCGACGAAATTTGAATTTTGCAAGAATTTTGATGAAATTTTTTTCGTCACAAATTTTCGATGGAAATGTGTTTGGTTGAAAAAATTTTTTGTGAGAAAATGAGGGAAATGTTTTGCCGAAATTTAGATTCTGTAAAAAATTTTGACAAAATATTTTACAGAAATGTTTTGAGACACAAGTTTTGATGGAAATGTTTTTCGTAAAAAAATTTGACGTAATTATTTTACGTCGAAACTTTTCGATGGAAATGTGTTTCGTCAAAATTTTGGTCGAAAAATATTTTTTGTTGAAAGTTTCAATGGAATTTAGATTCTATCAATAATTTTAATTGATTTTTCTTTCCGTAAAAAATTTATGTGAGTGATTATAACAAAATTTTATTTCGTCTCTAATTTTGTCTTTAGTTTTGACAGAAATTTTTTGACGTATATGATTTTCATCAAAAAATTTATCACTTTTTTTTTGACGAAATATTTTTCGTCGATATATAAGACTTTTCTAATAATGTCACATTTAAAAACGAATCATATTTAAGTAATTTTCATATTTTAATGATAAGAATAGATAAGTAATTTTTAATATTTTTTCCCTTAGACCCCTCAAATTGGGAAAACTTTAATTTTAAGAAGGAGGGTTTAACAAAAATCCCCAATTCTCTTCTCCTCCAAAAATCAACTCTCAAAAAAAGCCTAGGTGAATGGTTGATTGTCATGCAAAGTCTTCCGAACTATAAATATTAGTATTAGATAATTGCTTGATGTATGATTGTATGATATCAAAAGGGATATAAGACTATAAGCTTTGTACAAATAGCACCGACACGTCAATTTTTTCAAAATTTACGTGTCGGACACGTGCCCGACACGGACACGTTCCGACACGTTCTGACACACGTCCGACATGCAGTCAATATTTGGGGACACGCGGTCAACTCTTCGACACGTTCTGACATGTTTTTCGGACACGTAGTCAACCTTTTCTGACACGCGGTCAACGTTCGGACACGCTGGGACACGTTTTGGACACGCTGGGACACTTTTTTTTTTAAATCTTAATTTTATTTTATTAACTAAATAAAAAAATAATTTATAAATTAATTTTTTTCTGTTATGAAATATGATATGAAAAATTAACAAAGTATAAAAAATTATTTTTATTTTTATTTATGTTATTAAATTTAAATATTCGATTAGTTATATGACTTATCATGAACTCTTATATGTATGAAATATAAATTATATTATATATATTAAAATTTTTATTTAATATCAAAACGTGTCCAAATATGATATTTTTTAGAATTAACGTGTCGGCGTATCGTGTCGTGTCCCGTGTCCGTGTCCGTGCATCATAGAATATAATGATAATAGTGAGTTGGTTGTGGGATTGTATTGTGAGTGTCAATAAATCACGTTAAATTATGGTTAATTTGTCCGTAAAAAACTTTTCTTTGATTATAAGTATTTATGCGAAGATGTAAAAAGGAGGTGTGACATTCCTCTACAAATAATCATGATGGTTCAATGACTTATGGAAGTTGCATAATGACACAATCAATTTGAGCTATTATGTTGAAAGCCCACGTGAAAAATATATATACAATAAATTACTGAAAGTTAAAATCAAATTTCTTAATTTTCGATTCCAACTTCAGTGTTTAATATTGATCTTGAAAATCCAACATGGAAACAGAATTTTGTTCATGGAATTTTTACCAAAATAAAAGAAAATGGCAAGTGAATGACAGTTAATGTTTAGTTAATAAAATAAAATAAAAAGTCATTTCAGTGGCATTTATCTTTTTCATCTCAAAAGATGGAGGCATTGGGTAGCAGAGATAGATAAGCACAATTTGTGGGCTTGTGGCTGAATTGGAATTGGAATTGGAATTGGAATTTGGATTAGAAATTGAATTGTCTGTTACTCAACAATCAACATATGCTCAAGTCAAAGCCTCAAACTACGTTGCCCCCTTCCACGGATTGTGGATCGTCACCATGTTAGTGGGTTGTGTCTGAATTTTCTTTTGGAATTCTATGGACCAGCAATTTCTTCTTTTTTCTCTCTTCTGGGTAGTATGGGCGATGGATGAGAGAGAAAGAAAACGAATCTACGAATAAGGTAGAAAAAGTATCCTGAATAGAAAATGATCAGATTCTTTGGACCTTGTAATGCAGCCAAACTCATAATAATAATAATAATAATAATAATAATAATAATAATAATAATAATAATAATAATAGGGGCAAATTATATTTACAAACTTTTTTTATTTATAAACTCTTACAAACTATACTATCTTATCTTGGAAGAACAATTGGTTATTCTATGTTCTCGCGGAAGAAGACCGTGCAAAAAGTTTGTAAATTTTTTTTATAAATGAATAATTTCCCGTGATAATAATAATAGAGGAAGGATATTCTTACTACCAAAATTTTCTACTACCAACTCACTACCTATCTAATCACCATTTTCACTTTTTTCAAAAAAAATTTAGCATTCTCTCTCTTTGATTCAATGGTGATTAAATAGGTAGTAAGTTAGTAGTAGAAAAATTTAGTAATAAGAATATCCTTTTTCATAATAATAATAATAATAATAATAATAATAATAATAATAATAATAATAATAATAATAATAATAATAATAATAATAATAATAATAATAACGGCATGGTGCCACAAAAATACTTCTTCGGATTATTTTTATGTCTTTAATATTATTGTACAAGAATTAAAAAATTATTAAATAACATTAGACATCTCACCATCTCTGAGTCGACCGGAAGCGGTCCCAACATGTCGTGATTCGTTAGAACATCATAATTTGACAAATGGGACCCTCTGACTAAATCATACAACCACATCCTAAACAGATCGGATGCATAGTCAATTACTAAAAAGTCCTCACAGTCAACGCTAATGATAAGCGGTTCCAAAATAAAATTCCAACTAGTGTAAATAAATTATTTAAAAAAAAATCTTCCAATTCATTGTCTTTTTAACTTTTTTCTTTTTAAATCAAAACAATGAATAATTTATTTTTGCAGTTGAATCATGTTAAAAGCTTCATATAATATTTTACATCAAATTCAACAACTTGGTGATGAAAAAAATGGTATCAAATTGAGAATTCAATCAAATTGTTAGCAAGTGGCTTAATAATCATCAGGACTGAATTGAATTCTAAGACAATTTTTGTAAATTATTATTTTTTTCTTTCCATTAAAACTTTAACATATAAATGTTGCATAAATATGTTATGAATAAGAAGTTGAGAGGGCCTCTCTTTTCATTTCAAATAGTCACGTCTTTTACGCTCGTGAATAGTCGTGTCTCTTCACTTGCAAATAGTTGTGCCTTTATGCAAGCGAACGGTCGTGCCTGTTTGTTTATGAATAGTCTTATGTTTTATTGTGTGACTATTTATCTCTATAAATATCAGTTGCATCTAAACAATAATGATAAATTTCTTTGAATCTTATCCAAAACTCCGCCAAAATTATTTTCCACATATTGTCTTTGTCTGCGATTTGTCAGCATTCATTATGTCCGCTAATATTGTTTCTTCCGGTAGTGCCATCGTCGAAATAGAGATAACTCGTTCTATCAGATATTTGTCAATTAACATTAGGCACCGTAAAAGAGACAAGACAAAATTACTTTAAGGATATAATATCTAATATTGGACTCTGATTTAATTTCTTGCTATTTTATTCTTGAATATTGCATTTTGATTTTCTGTAATTAGATGTGATTTCTGTATTTTTTCTGTGCCAAATTTTTAATATGCTCCTATCCCTTTATGGTCCTTCCATTAAGGAGGTGACAGATGGATTTTTTTTCTTTTTTTCTCTTCTCTCTCCTCAATTTCTCTTTCACACACTCTCTCTTTCACCCCACCTAATCACCCATAGATCGGGAGCGCCAAATTTAAGCTCTTTTCTATTATACCACCAACACCAAACATAGATTTTTGTGCCACTGTCAATAACAATAAAAAGTCAAAAGATATATGAAAACCACTATTAAGAAAATCGGACCGAACCCGCCGGATCGACCCCGGAACAAGTAAGCCGGTCATATAACTGGTCCGGTTGAAGCAATGGACCGACCATGCATCAGAACTGGTGCGACCCAGCCGGTTTTCGTGAAAACCGGTGACCCGGCCCAATCCCAAAAAAAAAAATCCAATTTTTTTTTCCAAAAAAATAATAATGGACATATTTGAATAGTTTTTTGCTTATTGATTTACATAAGTTATGTACCTACAAAACTAATATTATCTCAATTATGTACTATGCAGAAAATTTTAATTTAATTTATAGTGTGAAATGTCATTTTCTGAACCTAAAGCTCCGTATCACGTTCATTATTTTTGTGTTTGATCTTTTATTGGATAATAATATATGATTTATTATTTTTTTATATTAAAATATTTGAGATTTTTATCATTTTTTTAGATATTTGAGTATGTTTATAATTTTTTAATATAAATTATAAAATTACTTATAATTACCAGGTCATGCGATTGAACCAATGACTCACTGGTTGAACCAGTGACCCAGTACCTGAATCCGATCAATGACCGGACCGTTTTAAGATTGATGAAAACAGTACACCACACGTAATATTCGCGGAGCCATTTTATTCGGTCTTGATTCAACAGAAATCATTTTATTTATTATTAAAACACTATTTTGTTATTTTAAGTTAAAAATAATTTCAAAATATAAGCAAATGTATATGTTAAAGTATACTATTAATACCATAAAAACAAAGGTTTTATAAATGTTATGTTACATGATTTAAGTGTTGTTTCCAACACACATAAAGATGGAGAGAGAAAGTAAAATGATGAAAGAGAAAGAAAAAAAATGTGGACCTCACATCTTTAATGTGTGTGTAGTAAAGTGATGTTATATCATATTATATGATAAACATAAAACCCAAAAATAAATAATGCCAGGCATAGAAAATAAATATACACCGTTAAATAATTTTATAATACTATACTGTTGAGATATATAGTCCCACATTGGTTGGATGAACAACTAATGTGGGGTTTATAAGGCCTTGGGTACTCCCACCCTTTGAGTTAGCTTTTGTGATGGTGTATCCCAAAGTTTTTTACATGTACAAATGTTTTTTAACAAAATATAAAGCACTTAAGCACGTAAATATAGCTCTTAGAATCATCAGTTATTAGGCAGAAAAAATCAATTGGCTCTGCAAAGAATGCAGGGGAGTTCAAGAACAGACATTGGGAATTAAAAGGAAGAAGCATGATTAACGAATTTATCTATTCATCAAAAGGAATAACTCAATAATCTTAATATTGAGTTTCTTTTTGGCTGTATCTGGATACTGAGCTTAAATACGGTGAAGAACAAAGAACCAAGGAGACCATCCAGAGTGGCCATCAACCTAATGATATGGGACTTTAAGCATTTTCCAATATATTAAGAACCTTAATTGTGGGTGAGAGATTTTGATAGTTTGGATTAGCTAATATATTCCAACTTTAATGTCACCATTGTATAAGTATAAAGAAGGAAAAAAAAATTTCTTATGTTGTAGGAGAGCTCTTTTTTCATGTTAGTGAGAGTTCGTTTTACGTGCAATAATTTTTTTGTTTTCTTTATTTTTTATGTGTGGGTCCCATCATGAATTTGAGTGTGTAGGAGAGTTTTCTCCTCTCCAATAGCATGAGAAAAGCATTGCCCTATAAAAAAAACTGAAGGGAAGATACTACTAAACTCCATTTAGTATTTATGTAACTGGGAGGTATAAGCTTTGGGCAGCTAGCTTCCAAGATTAATTTTTTTTTTTGAATAAATTCAAAAGTATACTCCGGCCGTAGCTGAAGACTAATCATCGTCGAGCACTGTCGGGCCCTTTCGGGATCAGCTCTCCCAAATTTTTTTTTTCCATACCCAAGTTTCGAACTCGAAACCTTTGATTAAGGGGCCTAGACTCCTTACCACCTGTGCCAAAGGAATTTGGTCAAGATTATTTTTATTGTCTTCTAACCCCCTCCCATTCGAGAACTTCATTAAACAATAATTCCATAAAAATTTAAATTTAATATATGTCTCACTCTTTTATTCTTTCTCTAGTTATGAAATTAACAGCACATTGCAACTATAAAAGACTGCATCTCCATGCATATATAAATTGACTTAAAAAATAATCTTAATGTTAGAAAAACAATTATATTCAAAGAGAGCTGTTTTTTTTTTATTCTTCTTTTTATTTTTTCAAGTGAACAAAGAGAACTATTTCAACAATTGAAGCTAATTCAGGAAGTGAACTCGTTTCAGGAAAAATATTAAATAAATGAATAAATAAATTAAAGAAAGAGTTTTCCACCAAATAAAATAAAATAAAATAAAAATTAAAGAAAGAACAAAATTGGCTCCAAGGAACATTCAATGGTGAAGGGAAGAGAAGTCTCCAAATTCGTAATAAAATCAGCTAAAGCGAACGCGACTAATTTGAGTTAGACCTAATTCAACCTCGATTGGATAAAATTAAATTTGTCTTGGGCTCGACTTGTTGTGCTCATGTAAGATTTATTAATAAAATTCTAAAAATACTAAATAATTATATAATTTTATTTCTAATCAATATTAAATTATCAAATCATTAATTATATTCTTAACACGAAATTACAAGTCATTTCTAACAATGACCTTGAACGTTTAGATGACACATATAAATTCAAAACACAATTGAATTCATTTAAAATTTAATCGCATCAATTAAGAGCAAAATAAAATTATAAAACATTTAATTATAATATTAAATAAAATAAATCAAAATAATTAGTGTTTAGTCATCAACTTAACAAGACATAATAACATCAGAGTATAACAAAATTAGTTCAGTAATTTCAAATCGCCTTTAGTTGTTGCCGTTTTGCTAACATTCAACATTATTTATTTATTTTTTTATGCACACTCACTGTCACCCTTTCATAAACAATGCAAAAGAGAGGACGATTACCATGTCATCTACACACCCGTGGGACAAAAAATAAGCGTTAGTTTATAGCCATATCAGAAATGAAAATTTTCACTGCAAAGTGCACACTCGTTAAGTGTTCCTGTTAGAAGCTTGTGATGCGATTTTGAGGTTTGCTGAGATGTCCCATTAGGTTTGAGCACATAAATATATGATTTTTGGGCAGAGTTGAATCTTGAGATAAAGAAAACGACAACCAATACGTGTCAATTACACATTTCTTAGTTAAAAAGATAGGTTAAAATGGAATGCATTGATGCTTTAGTGAATGTTCAGATAACTGAAGAGCTTGTCCATAATTTATTCCGGCATTCTACCCAACTCGGTTAAGACATAAAAACCAATATGTGTCAACTTGAAATAACTAACCACAACAGTTACTAGGAGCACACACGGGTACATCGTACACAGATACGATGTAGTGAGTGAATCTGGTTAGTGGTAACCCTGATGCAAATAAAAAACAATACTAATCAATGCCACAAAAAGGTACTATATCTTAAACCAGGTAGCTTTATTTAAGGAGAACAAGCTCCGCTTACAGTTTCTTTTTTGTGGTGGGGATGGGGGTAAATAGATAGCTTTTCTTGTGCCAAAGGCCAAAGAAACACTCAATATAAGCAAAACAAGAAACTTCATGTTCAACTTTAACAAGCAGCGATGCAAATAACACACCAAAGAGTATTTCAAATGTGGAGAATGAAAAAATCAACAGTGTGGAAATCCCAAATCACAGAAAACCAAAACACTTCTTCTTGGAATCAACAAAGTCATTGAGACTGTTAATTTCGCCCTTTATCTTGCAAAGTTCCTGAGTTAGCTGATCCTGCCTCTTGAGAAGCTCAGTGAGTCGTGCCTGTGCATGGTCCACCCCAGTATCCCTGACCATAACACGTTGACGCATTTCATCAACCCAGGACCTCTCGATTCCAAGTTGGACGGCTTCATTGCATAGTATAAGGAACTCCTCTTTTTGCTGAGAAGTAACACTAACTGCACTTTCATTTTGAAGGAACAACAGCATATCCGCAAAAGTTTTCAATATCCAAGCTTGAAACCTCTCACTAAACTTCTCACAAACATTCCGAAGATGAGGATATACTGCAAATAACTCAGTCAGCAGAGCAATTTGTGCATCATCCAGATCAACAAGGTGCTTATATGCTCCCAATTCCCCAATGATCGATGAATGGCTATCTGCAGAATCTCCTAAAATTAAGTTGAATGAGTTAGCTACTATTGCAGCGACATGTATACATATAAGATTGAAGATAGATAAGAAGAGTGTGCTAACCTGGAGGAGGAGCCTCAATGCTGTTGTCATCTTCTGGTGCATGGATATCTCTGCCAGTAGCATTGATGTCAGTTACAACCAATGTACTCATTCCATCACCTTCAATACCAGCTGACAATGTTGCTTTCATAGCTACCTCTGGTGTAGACCCCGCTTGAACGATTTCTTTTACTGTGTCCCCAATACTCTGTACATCAACAAAAGGAAGAATATATTTAAGTTTTGAAGTTATAGCTTTGAGAGGACCACTCTTCTACATTGTAATGTACATAAGTTGGTATAATAGTTATTTCAGCAACTTTTGGGGTTACTCTTGTTTCTCCAGGCGCATGTAGTAGGTCTAGAAAACTTGGTTCCTTGGTTGGTTCATGATCCACCTTCTTCTATTTGAAATATTGAACAAGCATGAAAGGAATTAGTCTTTACTATTCCTGAGATTCATTACTAAAAAGGCCAGAATATTGCTATACTTACATGCAAAGGCATTTTACACACAGGAGTTGTTAATGATGTTGGAGATGTCCTTCTTAGTTCAGATCCAGATGTTGGTATTACTGATGTGCCTGATGCCGGATCTTTCCCAATAATGGCTGTCTCTGTTTCATTAATATTCTGTACAATGCCAAAAGATATGTTTTACCTTTCATTGTATCTAATTTAATTCCTTCCCTTCTCCATATTTAGTTCAACAATATCTAGTTTTTTCAGAAAAGCAAAAGAAAAGAAAAGAAAAGAAAAGCTATACCTCAGTCAAGTTTGGCAAAGAAATGGGTGACAATTTCTGCTCCAACGATTGCAAGTGAGGTGTCCCTTTGAATTCTTTCTCTGATTCAGGGAACTCGTATGATCCAGATGCAGTTGCACCGCTTTCAATTTGGTTGTGTTCATGTACCGTGCCAGCTAAGTTACTCAGTGTAGACTGATTGGTCCCACTGATTTGTGAAGAAGGCTGCTCAATTACGGATGTTGCTGGCTCTTCATGGTCCAATTGAAGTTGAGAAGTGGTTTCTGGCATAGAATCCCACTCCTGTGGAAAATAATAAATCAGAAAAAATTTGGACTAACATGTTCAAAAGAAGAATGTCATATGACAAACTTACATGTGCATGTGATTTAGGCTGACATGCATCTAATGAGACTGACTGTGAGCTAGCTGATTCTGAATGAGTTGATGAAGTAACTATCATGGCATTATCTGATGTAGTTCCCTTTTCAACACCTCTCTTTATGCTCTGCACAAAAATAAAAGATATGTAACTTTGTAGTGTACTTCCATTCCTCTTAAAAAAATTAGAGCTATGCCATTTGAAAGGGAACAAGTAATGGTTCCAACAATGTGTTTTTTTGTTTCTGAATGAGAGGACAAATTCATGTTAGAGTTTCTCTGATTCAGAATCCTATTGAATACTATTCATTTCCCATTAAATTCCTTAGCGGAAGGTACATAGTCAGGTTGTACGACATTATTTACCTGAGGAACTTCAGCAGTACTTTCAATTTCTCCAAGTGGCTTTAGTTGGTTCTTCAAACATGGTTCAATCATTGATTGTCCATCCAATAACTCCTACATGTAATAAGATCAGAGTCATTAGTCTTAAGCTATTCATTTCCTCCAATACTGAGAAGAGCTTAAACTAAACTCACTTGCGAGTATGGTTTATGTTGTTGAATATCCATGAGACTTGGAGATGGCCTGTCAATCAGTTCAGAATTTGTTTGTAAAGTTTCTATAGCCGATATCTCCGAAGCGGTAACTTCCCCAATACATTCCCCGGTTGATTCTTCAATAATCTGAGCGAGTAACACGAAAACATACAGAAAGAGTAGCTCAATAAGTTTAAATTATTAAATAAATGTAATGAAGTTAAAGATAACAAGGATTGTTTTTTATTAATGAATTTAGTTAAACTCAAAACAAATGAAGACAAGATGTGGGTTAGCCAGTAGCGATATATCTCAGTCAAGTTTAGGGAAGCAATGGATGAGTCATCCGATTTGATGCCATTGCTTTTTGCTTAGATTGATTGGTACTGACCTGTGAAGAAGACAACTCACTTCCTGAGGCTATTGGAGATTCAGGGACAATTGGAAAGTCTGTAATGGCTTCCTTAGTAGGATTTTCCACTTTAATATAATCAACTACCAATTTCAAATCGACCAAGCGAACCGTTTCTAATTCAAAGTCTTTACCGGAAAATATATAAATTAAGGATTTCATTAGACCATGAAACTCAAAGGTATAAAAATGCAACTTCAACTTTCGATAGTGGATCAATAGTATTGTCACAAGTAAAGATAAAAAATGTTTTTTAGTTTCAGAATAGTAACAATAGTTTATCATTCTTTTTTTTCTTCTTCATTATTTAGAAAAAACCACGGTGACTCTATTCTTAGAGGTCATAATCTTTATAGCAACAGCATATGCACGGCCATATGCGTGACAGGGGGACTTATTTAAAAAATGACTATATCCTATGAAAAATTTACATGATTAGTTGAAAAGTTAGAAATTTCAACAACTGTATTTTTAACAAAAATAAAACATAACTTAGCTCATATTTTGTAATTTTTTTGTAAAATATTTATAAACCATGCGTGATAGGGAATCACATATGGAAGAAGACTACTCCATCACAGAGAAATCATACGTGGAATTTATATTTGATGATTCCATCATACCATATGTTTAACCATCAAGAAACACGTGTATTGTATTTTACCTCCGCCCCTGAGTTTTTTCTTGAGCAGCTGAAGAGTAGTAGTAGTTGAAGTCAAAGAGAGTTGTGGACAACAATTGTGGACAAAACGATGCCTTAC
The DNA here is from genome assembly GCA_032173675.1 of Gastrolobium villosum. NCBI lineage: Eukaryota > Viridiplantae > Streptophyta > Magnoliopsida > Fabales > Fabaceae > Gastrolobium > Gastrolobium villosum. The sequence continues at coordinate 12,264 of JAVKPL010014428.1, forward strand.
AGTCTGCAATTCAGTCCCTTGGCAAAGGTTTGGCAGTTGTATAAATATTACAAGTTTCAGTTTTGGAAGCACAACTTTCATCCTTCCTTTCTCGCCACCTTGTGCTTGCTCACATCTGAATAGTTCTTCTAGCTCAGAGGCTTCGTTTATGATGAGAACCTCTAGGTTTGGAAGTTCATTAGATACGGAGACTGGGATTAAATGTTTCAACTTGTGGCAGTGGTGGACGACAAGCATTCCTAACTTTGGGAAGCATGGCTGTGGCTGTGGCTGTGGAGAATGAAGATTTGACAATTTGTGATTCTCCGCATCCTCTTCAATGATCTCCTTTAATTCTTCGCATTGGTGTATCTCTAGACTCCTCAACTCTGGTAAGTATCTTATCACAGAAGCTGGAAAGATTACTTCCAATTTTGCACATCTCTTTATTACCACTCTTGTAAGATTTTCAAAGGTAAGAGAAATTTTGGATGACGCACAAACATAAGTCATCATCTGAGGTAGGTCGTACAATTCCAGGAATTGTAACCCAAAGCTCACTGGTTTTCCAATGATCTCAAGTCCATTGAGATTAAAAATACCTTCTAATTTGGAGTCCTTAGTCGTAGAGTTTCCAAAGTGAGGAAATGCTTCTCAATACCTCGTATGTCCTGTGAAACATAAATAAAAATTGTACAAAAGGAATCGGTACACCGGAGAAAGAAAGACAACAAAGATATTTGTAGAAATGTAAGAAAATTAAATGTGAAATGCTGTGGGTAATAGTAATTCAAAATTTTACATTTTAAAAGATTGTTGCATTATTAAAAAATTTGGCATTTTAAGTTGCTATTATCTTGGACTCTAATTAATCATAACTTTTTTAATAATGTGATGTGATGGGATAGTGTAAACAGTGGCGGTGCCACATTATTCTTAGATGAAGTAAAAGCATTTGGTTGTAATTAAATGTTCCCTTCATAATTTAAAGGGTTTTATTAATATCATGTTACATAACCCAATAAAATTTTCATACTCACAATTAAGAGGCGGGGTCCACATGTTTTTTTTTCTCTTTCATCATTTCACTTTCTCTCTCTTTTTATTGTGAGAGTAAGAAAACTTTCTTATATCCTATAACATTATACTCATAAAACCCTAATTTAAAACTGAACCCACTTGATTTAATTTTGATTGTGAAAATTTTGACATTAACATCTAACAGTTTAATTTATTGGTTTAGTATCTGTCATTTAAAAAGAATTTTAATGACTTACGCAAAGTTTGACCGGTCATACTTTGTATAAATCTGAAAAGTTATTTTTTTCACTTTACACGTCAGCGATGTGACCGGAGAGAGAAAAAAAAAAGTAACTTTTCAGATTTACACAAAGTATGGTCATACTTTGGGTAAAACATCTAAAAAGACATAAGTTTATGTCATTCAAAAGGATATTTCTTTTTCCCTTAATTTATATATATTTTTAATGTAAGAAAATTTTATATTAAATTTTACTAATATATTGACATATCGTTATATATTACTGTCTTATACTTTTATTAATTAGAATGAAAGTAATTCATAATAATATATTAAATTATTAATAAACTAATGTAACACTTCTCGTTACACGCATGCCAATTAATTTTTTTTGGATACCAATTAAATTTCAGTATGAACCTTCGGTAATTTAGCCTTAACTAAATAATAAAATTAATTATCGACACATATTAACTAAAATAAATGAGATGGGGTCGTACCTTTGAGCCAGTGTTATCCTGTTTCTCCCCCATCAACCAAGCTTTGAACGGTGTCGTGTCAAACTCTGGACAAGAATACAGAGTAAAGTCACGAAGAGATGGCCACGATGGATCATAATTTTCTGGGAAGATGCTTATTATATTTGGCAACACCCACAGTACAAGGTATCTTACGGCAGGAAATTCGATCTTGAGTTTATTTTGATTTTGATCAGTCAACTGATTTTCATGTATATTTTGACCAAATATGTATTTCAACTCGTGACAATCAGAAATTGACAAACTCTCAAGTTGTCGAAGGCTCTGAGCAGAAATGACTGGGATTACATATTCGAGCTGGTTGCAACTCCGGACTTCGAGCTGTTTCAAGGCAAAAAGCTCGATCCTGAGTCCATTTTGACTCTTAATGGCTAACTGATGATCTCCATCTGTGCATTGTTTGAATATGTACTTCAACTCACCACAATCACGAATTTTCAAACTCTCTAGTTGTTGAAGGCTTCGAGGAGAAATTATTGGAAAAATATATTCCAGCTGGTCACAAATCTGGACTTCGAAGTGTTTCAGTGAAGAAAGGTCGAACTTGAAACCATTTTTACTCTGATTAGCTAGATGATCTCCATGTGTGCACTGGTCGAATATGCATTTCAACTTCTCACAATGATCAATTTCCAAACTCTGCAATTGAAGAAGGCTCTGAGCAGAAGTGACTGGCATTATATATTTTAAATTGGCGCAACTTCTAACTTTGAGTGATTTCAAGGCATGAAACTCAATTTTAAGTTCATTTTGATTTTGATCGACCAGCTGATCTTCATGCGTATATTCACCGAATATCCATTTCAACTCACCACACTCATCAATTAGCAAATCCTCCAATTGTACAAGATTATGAGCAAAAGTGATTGGAATTACATATTCCAACTGTTTGCACTGCTCGATATGGAGCCATTTTAATTTGGAGAACATCAAGTTGGGGTCATCTGGTCTTATCTCGTTTTTGTCATCATCTGCCAGTACATGCTTCAGTCCATCACATTCTAATATTTCTAATTTTTCCAACTGTACCAGAATTCGAGCAATCACAGGTGTGAAGAGAGATGTCAGCTGTGGACAACCACATAAATATAGCTGCCCTAATTTCTGGAAAGAGTCACTGGAAGGCAAACGACCGCGCCATAAAGCTCTGAAATGCTCCATCCTCTTAATTCTCAGGGTAACCAACTTGGAGAAGAGATTTCCTAACTCACTCAAATGATCTCTAGTGTCAACCAAACACTCCACTTCGTTAGAATCACTAATCCCAAGCTCACTCATACCTCCTCCTTCTTGAAATATATCAGGGATAATATTTTTCTTATCTCCCTCAATATTTGCTAAATATAGAACCTCTGCTTTTTTTGCCAAACCTTTAACTGCCTCATTTGGTTTTTGATAAATACCAAGCAATAAAGTTCTACGATGAGTGAAAAAAAATCTCATATCATATTCTCTATGCAGGGCTCCTAATCTTATTGCATACCTTTGCAAGGCTTGGGGGACACTAAACTTGTTAAAGAATTCAGCAGTTTTTTCATTGTAAACATCCCATCTAGATCTCTCATCGATGATGTACAATTCTTCCAGCTGTGGGAGTCTTCCAATCACTTTATGATAATCCATTTCCATATCACACCTATATAACTCTAACAATCTCAACTTTGTCGATAGTTGTGTAACTGCATCATCATTGGGTAATTCAAGGATTGAACAACTCCACAATTTAAGACTTTCAAGTGTCTTCATATCTTCTACAAATGAGATGTCACTTAATTTCCAATCTTGAAGGAGTAGATAACGAAGATTTGTCAATGATTTGAACAACAACGCTGGCAATGGTCGTCTCCCCTCTTCATTGACAAGAAGCAGAACTCTGAGCTTTCCCATTCCTTTGAAAATTTCATTTTCATCCAGTACTTCTAATTTTGTGTCTATATCTATGCGTAGAAACTCAAGATTGGAATAATCCAGTTGATTTGGCACCCCATCACACCAAAGATATCTTAATGAGTTGGAATCCAGATTCACATTCTCTCCCAATGCACACTTAATCACTTTTTTATCATTCTCTGCAATCCAGTGGGCTACATCGCGAATTAAGTCGTGCATTTTGACACATTCTCCTTCCTTAAAATCTGGTACATCTAACAACAAACAAGAACTTACGAGCTTCTTTTTAGCAGCAATCACTTCGTTCCTTGCCACTTCATATGAGCCAACTCCAGGAACTAAGCCTAGCCCTATTGCACATCTGGTTAAAAATTCGAGTGGAATTTCATAATCTTCTGGGAACACAGAACACAACAAGAAGAGTGACTTGGCTTCCTTGTTGTCTAAATTATCATAGCTTAACTTGAGGCACTCATAAGGATTTGGCAAACTTCTTTCAATATGAACTGGTATTGAATTTTTCAATCTATTCAATGCAACCTTCCAGTCTTCTTCAGCCTTGCCTTTCAAAGTGGCAGCCACAGCAGCAATAGCAACAGGCAGTCCTCCACATTGCTTTGAGATTTCTTTTCCCAAATGCTTTATGGTATCAAAGGTGGTTTCATGTATGTGTCCTTCCTTTTGAAAAAGAGCCCACGCTTCTTCATCGGTTAAGATTTGTAGTGAAATATTTCTTTGACAATCCATCAAAGTGCAAACGTGTTCTGATCGCGTGGTAATGAGAACCTTGCAACCCCCATGCTCTTTACATGAAGGAATCCCTATGGCTTCAAAATCAAGCCACCCCCAAACATCATCCAGAATCAGAAGAATCCTCTTTTCATGAATTATCCTCGTGCGCAAGCGTTTGGCTTTCTCACTTTCTTCATTTTCAGGAAATGAGAACGATAGCTGGCTTGCAATTTTATCTTGGATTCTTCCCACTTCTATAGTGCTAGACACAGTCACAAAAAGCACTTCATCAAAAAGATGATCTGTTCTTGCTTTCTTCTCAACTTGCCTTGCTAATGTGGTTTTCCCACAACCTCCCATCCCACTTAATCCAATCATGCCAACCTTATCATCTTTCAGTGCATCCATAAGTTGCTCATAAGCACATTTTCTACTATCAAACTGCAAACGTTCTACCAAAGAAAAATGTTGAAGTGAAGCATGGCGTTCGAATTGGAAACATTTGAACTTCTCACCTTTGTCATTACATTTTTTAATGTCCTCTTGTTCCTCCGCTAACTTCTTGCCCACTTGGTATCGCCAATACCAATCTGGACAGGGCCAAAAACAGCACCTCTTGTTTTTCTTTGCTTGTGTAAGTAACTCCTTCCCTTTGTTTATCTCCGTGTTAGCTTGCTTTAACCACTCCTCCAAATCTTCATCACTCTTCATCGCTTGTTTCTTGGCATGTTCAACACGGCTTTGGACGCTATTTCTTGTTCTGATCAATTCGTCTTCCTTTTTATCAAGATCTTCAACAAAATTGTTGAAGCAGCAAGGATACCGTAATTCATTTACCGCTCCGCACACCAAATCTCTTCCAACCACAGACGCAAAGCAGGAAAACCAATCCATCAGTTTCCTCCACCAAAAGCAACTTAATTCACCTGAACAGAAGTGAGGAACATGCATTTATGAATTAGAAAAATTCAAACTAAGTACTCTGTTTCGATTCTATATATTGGGTTCAAAGATATTGCAAATTGTTGAGGATGTCAAAATTGGCTCCAATTCTGTTGGTGAAAAGTTCAGTGGTGTGAAAATGGAAGAAACACTATTTTGTTTTACTCATGGACATATACCATGACTCAGCTTCCTCTTATCCATATTGCTACAATGACTGAGCGCTTCTCATTTGCAAAGCTCTACGTAACATTTTTTGAAATTAAAATGAAGTTTTTGTTTAATGCCTAATAAGATCAACATATACTATTGAAAGTTGCATTTCTGAATACACATAAATAGATTTCGACACACGAAAAATTATGCACATCCAAGCCACCTCCATGTACGGAGAAATTTCTTGAAAATAGTTATCCTGAATAAACCTCAATCACAAGCGTGTCACTGACACCATCACCTGATAGAATTTAAGTAACTTATCCTGATTGTCATGTTTTTTGGAAATCCATTCAAAGCACACTCTCATTCTTTGCCATATGCACAAGGGTATAGCAACGATAAAGCTTTTACAGCACCAGCAAATAAGCTTTTAAAGGTTTGATACACATCAATATATGGGATTATGGTTGCTCTAAAGTGAAATGTTTTTTAAAAATATCTAAATAACCATATATTTAGCTTTGTTTAATTTAAAATATATTTTGAGCTTAACTCATTAAAATTTAAAACTACGTATAACCTTCCTTGCTCATGAATTTCCACAAACAGAACAAGTTATTTTGTGTTAAATTTACCTTATTTTCGGCACTATAAACACGAGCTTGAGGCTTTCAACCACGGTGTTCCCCTTGCTTCAATCTCCAGCATCGATCGGAGGGTAACTTATTCCTCACTGAAGTTTGATCAACAACTGAGAAAGCGATAAGATGGTGAGTGGTGACCATTCATTCTTAAAAAAGCAAGTCTTGGTCTTCTTTGCTTATTTATTATTACTTTGTTACGTTATCTATAGGACTGTGACTCTGTGAGTCTGCAACGTTGACCTACGTCAATGGCATGTTTTTTTTATGGGTAATATGTAACCAGAAAGTTTCTGTCCACTGGACTCATATGCTTGGAGTATGAACTTAGGCCCAAAGCAAATTGTTTTGCAATTTGTATTTTGGAAACCCCTTGCCTTTTTACAGTTTTGACAACCAAAATATTAAGGCCCAATGTCAAAGACACTCGGTTCTTGTTTTTATCCCTTCTACCCAAGAACGGAATAAATCTTTGGTGCTACTGTAACACTTAGACTCAGTATATCCTACCAATAGAAATATTACACTACACTTCAGATGAGAGAGAAAATAGAAAAAAAATAACTTTAGCTGACATGTAATATTTTTATTTGTGGGATGTACTGAATCTTTGCTGCAGCAGTAGCAACAAAGATTTATTCGCAAGAACCATAGCAACGAGCTCCAAGCCAAGCCATGATGAGCCAGATCTGTCGAGACATGAAAAGACCATATACAATCACCAAGAAACGTATGGACTAATAGTCACTGTGCACTAAGGATTTGATCTAATTTTCTTAAATTCTAATATTGTATTTTAACTCATCTATATTTTGTTGGTCATTTCAGTACATAATGCAACATTGGAGTTGACCTTTTTGCTGCTGCAAAAGGAAATAGGGCCGAATGATCCCTTATACGTTCATTTCAAAAACAATTCGTAGTTCTGCATATTTCAAAAACCGAACATCGAATAAACAAGTAATAACATGGAAAAAGCAAATACTGCAGTAAATCTATAATAAGATGTTCTTACTTATATTAAAAGATAAAAGATTTTGATATTCTAATCTACAGGGATGCCTACGTCAAAATCATTTTGAATTGCCTACAAGGGTCATCACCCAACGACCCACGATCAATAGCTAAGGTCAAGAAATCACATCATCAACGTATTTAGATATATTCTATCGGATGATTACCAAAAAAAAAAAAAAAAAGATATATTCTATCGGAATGAAGAGTTTAATTACATTTACCTCTTTCAACAAATCTCCTTACAAATTATTGTTTAACTAAATTAGGAAAAATATTTTCTCATGTTACATGATAATTCAACTTTAGTGATTTGCGTGCAAAACTTTTCTTTTCTTATTCATTTTTTAATAAATATGGAGTCCACCACTAATTGAGTCACAACGTGAGAATTGAATTCTCATGCAACATGAGAAAATCAAATCCCACTAAATTATTGCCTAAAACCCATGACTCATCGCAGCATCATCCTTTATCTAATTGTCCATGACTACAATCCACACTATGTATCTAACTGGCTCCAACTAAATCATCCATGTATCCAAATCACAAGCCCCTCCTTAGTCGTATCCATTTGCCTAAACCTTGCACTGTGCAAGAAATGAAGGTTGTCCTATAACAGTCTGAAGCATTCTGCTTCTCCAGGGTTTTACGTCATACTCATAAGTCATAATTCTAGCATGAACTACAATTATTTTTTTGAAAAGGAGGATCAGTCACATCAAAAAAACAATTTTCTGCATAGATTTGCATACAATCCAATAGCTCTCTTCATTTTTTTGTCTCGATTAAAGTTGTTGAATTTAAAATTGGTTTCAGCCTTTAATTGAATCGATTCTTTCCCAGTAAAAACTGGTCAGAAATACAGTTACAAGAAGGAGGCAGGCCCAATGCCAATCTGTCCTGACCTCTTGCAATGAGTTACCCCTCCTATGGCAAGAAGAAACTTTACTGAACAGGCAATCACTAGATCTTAAAGTCTAAACAACTGTTACAAGATAAAATTTCACCCTCTAAAACATCCGTGGTTAATGTCTCGTTGGTCTCTAACCAAGTTGACATAGTGTACTGTTAAATCTAAAATGTTGTGGGAAGAATGCTAAAAAGCAACCCAAATAATTGTTTCACCAATGCATGACCTACAAAGCTTTTGCTTCTGCAGCAGCATGAAGAAGCTCATCAGGAGTTGCAGCAGGATCAAGGTCCCAACATCGTTCAGGCAAATCGCTTGCCTCCCCCTTCAGCAACCAAGAAGGAACTTGGTGTGAAAAACGTAACATTTCTCTTCTTGGTATCCATTTTATGGCACTTTTGTCTGTATTCCTCTTATATACTGTTTTAAATCCAGCCAATTTAATAAGGGGAGTAACACAAACACCAAGTTCCTCGGAGTAATCATCCAGCACCTCCACCATTTCATATTGATGCCGCACTTCGTCTGGAGTAGATCTGTTCCACTTTGGTGACCAATTTCGATAAACAGCCCAAATATCTCCACTTCTGGGATATATGCGAACACAACCACCTCGACCAGCCTTCTCCTGGCTTAGAACATGAGAAAATATGTTAACTTGGTCAACAACATCAGAATTCCAAGCCCTGAAATTTCCGCAAGATTTGGTAAAACCAGAATCAAGCCAGTTTACTGAGCCAAACTCACTATCAGTTTTGGAACTCAAGTAACTGATATGAATCTTAAATGGATTAACAGATACAACCTCACGGATCAGACAATACAATCGTGGCATGCCATCTTCCTCATCATAGAGGGCCCATATCTGCTTCGGCCTGAAGCATTCCTCTGACCTATCTTTATCAAAGTCATGAAAGTCAGGATCTGGAACAGTTATTGAGATTGGACTAGTTTTCCCGTGCTCTAATTGAAGACCAGAAACATTCAGAACTGCTCTTCTACATGTCTCTCTTTTAACTTGACCAACTTCAGCTTGTGATTTTTCTCTCTCATTCACAGTTGCAACTACTGCAGCTGCAGATGAAATCTTCATCTCTTCCAGTTTCTTCCTAATTTCTGTCCTGGCTTTCTCAATCAATAATTTTCTCGCATCAAATGCTGGTGCCGTGGAGCACTGCTTGGTTTGTACTTCACTTGGGCCGGAAAGCTTTTGGTCAAGTCCAATGATATTATTTCCATTGGCCACTACTGATTCTGAAGCACATTTTGACCCCTTTTCTTCATAGCCATTTCTGAAACTGGCTCCCACAACAACTTTACGTTTCTTGTCAGGTCTACTTGGCTTAACTTCCTGTGGTTCATTACAGGACAATGATACATCTGAATTTATATTGACCACAGTCCTATCAGCTCCTGATTTAACTTTTGGTCTTCCCCTCTTCACATTTCCATTGGCCTGACAAACAGAATCAGCAGGTAAGGTAGTTGATCCATTTTGATTGACGAGTCCAGCAGAGCCCCACTGAAATGAGACATTTGAAGCATACTCATATCCATGTCCAGAATGGTACCCTGAGACCCCATTCCCATTGAAATAGGTGGCACTAGTTGGAACATATGTAACTCCATCAAATGAATGACTTCCATACCCATTTCCTGCCACATATGACCAAGGACAATATGGAAATGAACCATTTGCTGGGGCTGCCCCAGTTTCAACAGCGATGAAAGTACCACGGCAGTTCTTACAAGAGAGTCTTTTATTCACATACTTGCGCATATACTCATACTGAACCTTACAAGAGGTGCAAATTGTCCAAAAGGTGTCAAGGCTACCACGAGAGGTTGACAAATTGGAACATTTGTCATAACCTGTAGACCCTGTGACATGGACAGATGACAAATTCATCTGACTAATCCCACCCAACTGTGCATTTCTCTTGAGATCGTAAGACCTACGCATGGCACTATCTGATAGCCAAGTCCATGCCTCGGAAACAAGCTTAAATGCCCCATCAGCTCCCACACATTTATTCTTATCTGGATGAAGCAACACTGCCATCTTCTTGTACTGTTTCTTGACAGCCTCTTTATCTGCAGAAGGTTTTAATCCAAGAATCGAATAATAATCTAGTTCACCATTATGTTTGACCTCAGAAGCAATGTATACTTCGAAAGTGGCCACCATTTGAGATATACCCTCCAATCCCGGACAAAGCATTTTAGCCTTTACAGCATAGTTTTTTGCACTCAAGAAGTCTCTCTGAGCAAATCGCTTCTCAGCAATCTCTATCGCTTTAAGTGCTTCCTCGTTGTTTGCTTCCATGTAGGAACCAAAACACTTCACAACTGAACTCTTGAAACAAAAGCTATGACCAGCCCAACATCGTTTCCAATATTATATATAACCTCGTTTCCATGCCTGCTGACAGTTTTGAAATGAAAGAAAAAGTAAGTTAATATTGGTTTTAAAGCTGAAAAAACTCTCATCTGAGATCCAAGAACACAAACGCCAAGACTAACTAGAATTCATACTCTACAGTTGCTGAGAAACCAAATGCAACCCAAACACCCAAACTGTGGAGACAGATCATGGCATTCAGTTTATTAAAACACAATTTTCTATCTTCAACATAAAATTCATAAAACATTTAACTTTACTTTCTCTTCTTTTCCCTGAATCTTGTAATAAGCCAAACATTCCAATTTCAAAATCAATAAACTAACTATCTCTTGAAACCACTAGAGAGCATGACCCAACTTTCAATCAGCACCCAATTCAGCTAAATTTCATAAAATCTAAAACTTCTGCACAGAGATCGAAAACTTATAACCAAAAGCCCCAAGATTTATACTCATAAAAGAAATAAAAAAAGCCCCACAGATGCAATAAAAATAAGCACAACAATTAAGGAAGGAAAAAAAAAAAACTTACTGAGAGGCAGACCCAGATCGCCACGTGTACTTGGGAGCTGGAGCAAAATTTAGTTGAACTAACTCTGAATCTCACTGCACTAAAAACAGGGAAACACAGAACCCGATTTGTTCGGACAGAGTGGTGTCCGGTAAATGGTAAAGGTCAAGGCTTTCTTACTGGGAAAGTGGGATTTGAATGGCTCCCGGATCCGGGTTGCGAAGAATCCGAAGTGGGTCCGATCCGGGCCACGGTGGCGGCGATGAATAGGAGCTTCCGACAATCGCCGATCAGAAAGAGAAGGTAGGAAATAAAATAGGAATTATTATAAATAAAATGATTATTTTCAAGGCAAGTAAACGCTGTTATTACAGAGATGGTTGGAACAAGCTAACGTGCACCGTTGGTGCGTAATGGCTTCCTAGGAAATTCCCATTTTTCTCTCTCTATTTTTTTTTATTTATTTATTTCTCCTTGTTTTATATTTTATTTTTTATTGCTGCATAATTTTTTTATTTTTTATTTTTTTTGCGGCAGTTAGAAGTTATAAGTCTTATGTAGTTGCCTAGTTGGTGCGAGGTTAAATAATGGTTTGGGGAATTAACAGTGATAGATAGCCACCCTGTTAAATCTCCACAATTGTCATTGAATTTCTGCCATACAATATTTGTTTCCTTTTGTTAGAATAAAAAAAAAAACGAAACTACCTTCTATTTTTAAACGATTATTTATTAAATGTTTCCTCTTCAACAACCAAAGTCCATTTTATTACTATTTGAATTGGATTTCAAAAATTTAAGCGATTTTGAGCAGTTGAACTTCCAGGGTTTTTGGTTGAGTTCTACTTATGACTTAAAGATCTGACATTGATTTGAAGTTGTCACTGTCGAATAATTTGGACTTAACTCGCAAAGCTGTGTGGGGGGATAAAAGGTCCCGCCAACCATAACCAAATCTAAAACATTTATTTGGGCTAACGCGAAAGGCCCAATGACGTTTCTCTTTGAAAAGCTACGACTAAAATGAATGTAACGATTGAGATTTTAGTTTTGAGTACTTGAATCAAACGGACAACAGTTGAAACTCGACAAATCTTGTTATGCCAAGATTTGAAGTGGTTGGGATAATGGATAGGATTCATATTTATATATTTTGAGTCAATGGTCTCATTCACATGTTTGTCTGTCCATTGAGTTGATTTTGTTTGCTCTGTCTTAATCAATAAGAAGGGCATTGTTTTCTTTTTTTTCTTTTTTCTTATTTTATACTTGAATACTCGTAAGTAAGTATGGCAAAAAAAAATTAAAATAATACATTTAAATCAAATAATTACGCATTTAATATTATTTTTTCAAATAATTACGGATCTACTGCACAATGTGACGCCCCTTTTAGGCGTCACATGTGATGCCTCAATTGAAGCGTCTCACCCTATGAAACACCGACACTCACTTCAAAATTCCTGATGTGTCGTGTCCAACACTTCTCGACACTCTCAGATACTCCCCGACACTCCAACACACGTTATAGAAATTCAAAAAAAAAGTTTAAAGGTTATATTGCGTTGAGTTTTTAGTTCCAACTATTAGATTCGTTGGATTACGATTACTATTTTATTGAGTTTAATATAAATATTTGGAATATCTTATGTTTTTTGTCAAAATTCATGAATATTTTAAGTTTAGATTCATTTTTTTCTTAAATTATTGGATATTAAATATAATATACACCACATAAATTAAAAATATTATTTAATATCAAAATGTATCCTAACGTGTCGAAATCATACATTTTTAGAATTAACGTGTCGGAGTGTCGTGTCGTATCATGTCACGTGTCCCGTGTCAGTATTGATGCTACATAGGTCTCACCCAAAGGGGGAAATGCCCAAATGGGACGTCTCTCATGAGGTGGTGACACGTGTCACTTTTTTTTTTTTCAAAAAATAATATTAATTTAATCATAAAACTTCTGAAAGCCATAACTTTTAACTCGAGTATCCAAATCAGGTAATTCTTTTTTTGATTCCACATAACTTTTTGAGATCTACGCAATGACATCTCATTTGATATATTTTATTTCTCACAAACATAATTTAAATTTAAATCAGGCAATACTTCTTCCTTAGAGATTTAGAATATTTGTTTAATTATTCCTTTATTAATAATGATTTTTCAAATTGATTTTTGAGTTTAAATCACAAATCAAATCTTTATTTTTTCCTTATTAATAATAATTGTTACTTTTAATTTAAATCACAAACCAAATATTTTTGATAATAAAAATAAAATTTTATTTTTTTAATTTAAATCACACATCAAATCTTGATTTATTTTTTGTATTAAATCACAAACGCAGAACTCAGAGGCTTCTGAGTTTAAAAATGTGACACGTGTCAAAATTTGACACGTTGCCAACACGTCTAAATTGGGTTTCACTCAAGAGGTAATCACGCCTAATTTAGGTAATTTTATTTTTGAAAAACATTCCTAAGTCATCATTAATCTCAGATCACGAATAATAACCCAAAAGCTTATATTAAATCACAAATCAAAATTTTATTTATTTTTTTATATTAAATCACAAATCCAGAATTCAGAGGCTTCTGGGTTTAACCGCTTTTATAATACCATTCTTACAAATTAAAATTATGTTTGTGAGAGATAAAATATATCAAATGGAGTGTCATTACGTAGATCTCGAAAAATTTTGTGAAATCAAAAAAAAAGAATTACCTGATTTGGATACTCGAGTTAAAAGTTATGCCCTTCAGAAGTTTTATGTGAAAATTAATATATTTTTAAAAAAAAGTGACACGTGTCACCACCTCATGAGAGACGCCCCATTTGGGCGTCCCCTTAGGATGAGACGCCTCAATTGAGGCGTCACATGTGACGCCCAAAAGGAGTGTCACATTGTGTAATAGATCCGTAATTATTTAAAAAATAGCATTAAATACATAATTGCTTAATTTAAATGCATTATTTTAATTTTTTTCCCACGTAAGAATACAAAATATATCTTATATGGAGGTGAATTGCCCAGCGAAGAATGTGGAAGTTTTCGAATTCGACATTTGAAATTTTTATGGCCATACATATTGATTTTCCTCCGTCTAGTTTGTAGGATTATCTTGCTCTTTGACCTGATTAGTGTTTTTTGAGCCAATAACACTAGTTTGAGTACATGGGAAACATATTTTCATATGGGAATCGTCAATGTTGCGATCTCCTCTCATTTTCACTTTTTATTTTTTGTCCGTCGCAATCATGTGTGCTGTGGGAAGAGGGTCCCCGCACCCTAAAAAAAAGTCATATCCACCAATTTCTATTCCGTTCTTATATCCACCAATTAATTCTCCTACCACTCAAAACAACAAAAATTAAAGTTCTATATTTGTACTTGAGAAATATTGTTTATATATATATAGCCTTCTCTTAAGTTGTCTACATCTCTCAACAATGTTATATTATGATTTTATCCTCTCTTTTTATGAGATAAAATAAATCTTTTTATCCTCTCTTATTCTCATAATTGCCTCATTATCTTTCTCTCTATCGATGAAGATAGAGACAAAGCACATACAATTGAAATCTCTTATGAGTTTGAATTGATTTTTTGTTCACATCTATTTGTTATAACTCTTCTATTTAATGTGGTTGATGCCCCAAAATGTTAATAGTATGACAGTTATTCGAATATTGAATCCTTACCTATCTCTCTCTCTTAAACGGCGCTTCATCAACTAATTGAGTATGAATGCAAATGACTCAACAAGATTGCATGATGATGAAATCAACGAATTAATATTATAACTATGTACTCCCTAAAGTACATAGTTTATAGGAGAACTTCAAAATTATGCAATATGAAAAAAAGGGACCTATATATACATGGTAACATGGGAGAATAGTTTCTAAGCCAGTAAAGACAATTTAATATGGGCATATATATATATATATATGAGGTAGGATCCTTTGACACCGGTGTCAAATTTGACACCTCGTTTGAGAGCCATTAGATCAAAAAAGATCAACGGCTCTGATTTCAAAACATGTGACCATTATTTTATTTTTATCTAATGGCTTTCAGATGTGGTGTCAAAGGATCCTACCTCTATATATATATGTGTGTGTGTTTATGATCATTTGATATTGGTGTCAAACTTTGAAATTTGACATCAAGTCCTAATTGTTGCTCTCTGCCAATAAAACGGTTATCATTTATTGGAAACTAGTTATTACTTAATAAGTTTGAGTCCTAATAAATAATAATCGTTGATTGACGAAAATCAACAATTAGTATTTGGTGTCAAATTTCAAAGTTAGACTACAATGTCAAAGGATCCTGCCCTACACACATATATATATATATATATGCATATATAAAGAAAATATTTCTTTATCTTTGTCCACCCCAAAACCATGGTAGTTAAAATCAGAATTTTACCTAAAATCCGAAGGAAGATAAAAAATCGTAAATCGTAAAATGTAAAATCATAACATAAAAAAAAATCGTAAAAGCGTTTGGAATTTTGATTCGTTTTGATCAAGAAAAATCGTAAAAATGTAGATTTAAATCGGAATTTTAACTACCATGCCCAAAACTATTTCATTTTGTTTTTATATATATAGGGGTTATCGTTTCTCAAGTTGCTTGATATAACTTTACCTCCGGCTACTAAACTATAACCATATAAAGATGGATCAATGGTGATAAAGGAAGAGAGAGAAAATGAGAATAATAATCGTTCAAAGGTGAATAAATTAATATAAGGAAATAAATAAATAAATCACCATAGTTTTGGGCCGACTTGAGATAAATATATCTCAAGTAAATTGAAAAATATTTCTCATATATATATATGACTTATAATTTCTTAAGCTGCTTGAGATAATTTAGTCTCCGACTATTAAATCATAATTGTACAAAGATGGATCAATAGTAATAAAGGAAGGGAGAGAAAAATGGAATCATAACCATTTAAAGGTGAATCAACGGTTATGAGGTGGGTTATAAACTTATCTCAAATTGCCGTATAAATGTTTTTCCTATATATATATATATATATATATGAGGTGGGTTATACTTACAATTTTTTTGTTTTACAACCTCTTACCACCATAACTTAACACCGTTGATTTTCGCCAATCAAAGGTTATGATTTTAGCAAATTAAATTTATTAATTAATTATTAATTCACAATAAATGATAACTGTTGATTTGCGAAAATCAGTAATGCTAAAATATGATTGTAAGAGGTTATAAAACAAAAAGATGGTAAGTATTAAGCTTACTAACAAAAAATAGTGGTGTTCATCCAATTCCCATTTCTTTCATATAATAACCCTCAATTTAATAAGAAGATATCAAATATTCACATGGCCGCATGAGTATTATGGACGACGCATTATATATATATATATATGCACGTGTATAACTTACAAGCTGCCGCTAATCCTAGACGAACTTTTTCATAAAAATTTATAAATGGATTTTCATTTCCTCCTTTAATATAACACAACAAATTTTTCTACACACAACATTTTGTTGGGCTCACACATTTAAAAAAAAAAATATGGCACGCAAAATGAATCTCTATAATATTACACAATCACTTTTCCTACAACATAATAAACATAAAACCCTTTATAAATTATGAAAAAAAAATTCAATTGTTATATTATATAAAATTTAACTTGTTTTTGTTAGATATATTTATTAGTTGTTGTGACATCCGATGTTCCTCCGGAGAGATGTCTTTATCCTGATCTTGCGGTCAATAATATGTTGCTCATGTCTAAACTCCGATTATTAATCTAAATCTATTCATAACTTATAAATTACTAACAAAAAATTACAAAATATAATACTAATAACCTAAATATTTTAAAGTGAGTAATTATAATTTACAAACTACTATAATTATTAATTAATATTTAATTACTACTAGTAAATAATGATTAAAAAACACTAATAACTAAATATATTTCATCAATCATTCAGTATTCAATGATTTTTACTAATTAATTACTAAAAATTAACCGTATAAAAATTAATATTTTTTGAATGTGGAGCAATTAATTCAATTCACCATGAGCAGCAACTTGTATGTTCATATATATATATATATATATATATATATATATATATATATATATGGGATCAAAATGGGAAAACATAGTGTAACTAATGTTCTCCCGGGAGAACACAATGTTATTTGTAAGAGTTTGTAAATATAATTTTTTTTTTAATTCATTTTTAGAATGTTGCGACCCCTTTTCTCGCAGCAATCACAGGAATGCATCATATGACACAACCCCAATCCTAGGAGTGTTGCAGTGAAGGGTCATGACTCATGACACCTTAAAAATAAAATAAAATAAAAAGTTAAAATGTGAGTATGCGAGGAGACCATAACATTGGCCACCCTCAAATAAAAATGTTTTTCATCCATCCAAATTAAAAACACTAATTGGGTCAATCTATTGGCACAAGATATATTAGATAACACTGATATTTATTAATAAAATATTATATTAGAAAAAACCAGATTGATTGTATTTTGGTAAATGTATTGGCACAGTATAAAATGCAACATACAAGTTTTATTTTTATTTGGTATATTTTAAAATCAGAATATAATAGTTAAATAATAATGCAATTTTCTTTTACTAAAAGGAGACAGAGTAAACATTTTTTTTTGTTCGTGGTAATATTCACGAAATTCTTTTTAGTCCCTAATAATAAAAAATGATCAAATTGGTCCTTAAAATGATGAAAAAAGGATCAAAGAGTACTTATAACAATTGACAGAAGGACTAAAGTGAATTTTTTTTCATGATTTTAGGGACCAATTTGGTCCCTTTTTATTGCTTGGAACTAAAAAGGATTTCGTAGATATTGTCAGGGACAAAAAAGGATGTTTACTGAAGAAGATAATATAAAATAAAACAGGATTATTATATTTCATTCTATTTGGGCGTCAAACATGAATTTATTATCACTAAAAAAATGAGTAAATTAATTTAGAGTATAAATATAACAGCACTGTTAAAATGGTCCTAAGCTCCCAGATTGCTTTGGTATCGCTAATTAATCTTAGATGTCGTAGTTGAACAAAATCGCGCTGTTCCAATATTAGAAGAAGACAAGAGAAATTGAAAAAATCTTAGAAAGATGCTTACCATGTTGTATTGCTTTTGAATTTTGGTGAATTTTTTTATTTTTTAAAGAAGAAAGTAAGGAGGGCAAATATAATATAAGGAAAAGATTAAAATAAAATTAAATTGTAATAAATTAAAGAATGGGAAGAAAGAGGAAGAGAAGGAAAGTTGCTAGGCAATATTTCAATGAGAAAATAAACTAATTCAAATAGTATGTTAAAGAACAAGATGACAAGCGACATCAAAATGAATGCTCTGAAAATCTTAATTCAAAAGAGCTACATATAAATGAAAGATAAGAATCTATGCTCTGAGATTTTATTAATATATTTGACTATAACTTAACAACAATATGAGGAGGAAAAAACAAAAAACAAAGAGATAAGAATAAACAAACAAACCGCTGAATGGTGATATTTTAATTTGGTGTATGATAGACAAATAACTACCCGGGCAGTGATTCTTATTTTGATATTAATCACTGATTTTTGTATCTGAGAACCGAAACGAATGGCAAATGCAAAAGGTCAATAAATCAGACGTTGACGGGGTTGCAGAGGAACATGAGCGACGATGCGGACGCGTCACTTGTAAGCCTTCCACTTCCGAGCCTCTCGTAGCTGTCAATGCAAAACAAGGAGAGCGAGAGCTGCACCTCGTGCCGAGTCCACACTTGCTTCCTGACCCGCTCCGAGTCTCCGAGTCGACTCAGCACGGGTCTCACGCACACCATGTAGAGCCGCTTATACCCGCCGAGGGCCACCACCACAGACCGAACGGACGGAGGCGGAGGAGTGGACACGTGGCGAAAGCAGAGGTGCTCCCAGAGGGAGTCGTCGTTGCGGGTGAGGCTGCACCAGAGACGGCACACGGAGGCGGCGACACCCAGTGAGGGACCGTCGAGTCGTTTAAGGATTTCCCTGAGAATGTCAATGTTGTCGTTTATGAAGAACTTGGGTCGTTTATCTTGCTCTTCTGAACTGCTTCTTCTCTCTTGAATGTTTTCATGGTGATGCTGGTGCAGGTGCAGGTGCACCATAGTGAGAGAGAGAGAGAGAGATTGTGAAGGTAGTTGAAATGAAAATGGTGGGTTCAAGAGAGAAATGGTATCTGTGAGGTGAAGGAACATAGGTGTGGGTTTTTAACTTTTAAGGGTGTGAGTGTGAGAAATATTTGACTTTGGGGAAATATAAAAACGTGAACTTCTCAACCGTGCAAGAGATTTTTTATTTGTTAATTACTACATTACATTGTTAGATTAATTGTTCTTATAGTTGGACTTAATTGTGCATGTAGAGAGAGAGAGAGAGAGAGATTGTGAGTATCGAGGGGGGAGAGAAAGAGCCAAAAGAAAGGTCCAAAGCAAAGAACTGGAACCAATGCTATGCTTTTTTCCTCTTGTTGCTTTTCTATATAGGTTTCGGGGTAAGCAGATTTGGTGTTTGTTGTTTTTGTTGTTGTTTGCATTCTTTCCAATACCTTGGATGAGGACCGTTGTGAGAGAGAGAGAGAAGAAAGAGTTCACTAACTTTGAAGATCTAGTATATGGCTGATCGAGCTGTTGCATGAATTGTCACCGAGTATATGCAGAGTTTTTATGGTTTTTTGTGGAGAGTTTGGACCATTTTTTTATAAACAGACGAGAGGTTAAAGTCAAGTACTCTAGTGTTAAGTTTTATGAACATGCCTGTTTGATACCAAAATCTTTACACCCTTATCAGTCAAAAAATGGAATAAATTTTTGGTGTTCACTACATCTCTTTAACGAGAGCAAAAATTCTCTCCCCAAATTTTTTCTCTCCTCCTCTGAGGTGGAATGCTCCTAATTGTGGAATGTAATGAATTTAAATGCTACAGTAGCACAAAGATTTATTACAAAAAATAAGTCAAATAAGTAGTGCCCGTTGCCACTTTATTAAGTTGGTCGAGACTAATATTATTATTATTATTTATTATAAAAATATCTAGGGAGTGTTTGATCTTTAAAAAAATAAAAAACATATTATAAAAAAATATAATTTGCTTGATTCCTTAAATAATATAACTACTCGGCAAAAAAAAAAAATTATGGAACAATACAAATAACTAAATTTTTACTTTAGACTAGATTAAGTTATAAAATCCATCCACAATACAAAAAATAAAAAAGACCAATAATCCGTATCTTTTTATTATTTCAATTTTATTAATTACATACAAAATAATTTCCCATTTTATTTATGATAAAATGTATTTTATTTATTAATAGATATATATATATATATATATATATATATATCACAAAATTTGATATATATCAACAAAATTTGTAAACATCATTTTTCTTATTTTTTATTTTTGAAGAAAGCATGTTAGTCATAAAAAAATTACTTATTTGCATAAATACCAATGCAAAAGTGAGGCTACCGTAACGTGTATCGACATTCATTTATACCTAACGGATAAGTTCGGCAAGTGCGCTGAGAAGGTTAGAAAACTTAACGTTAATTTCACGCGATGCTTAGTAATTCCAATATCAGGCTAGGGTTGACCCTCTATGTTCATAGTATCTCAGACCTCTATATTTTTATAACGTTGTTTTCTCTTCCAACGTTCGAAGCAAAACTTAGGATTCCATATCAGTTTACATAATTTATCTTTTTACATTTGACTTATGCTCTGGACTGATTCTACCAAATCATATTTATTTAATTTAAATACGAAAACAATTAATGTGTACACCCAAAGAAGATAATTAGTGGGCTAATTAATGCAACAAATATGTGGTGATGCTAACAATTTCCTTAGAAGAAAGAAAGATGCTGTATTTGCTTAAAGACAATAAGATGAGTTTTTATTTTCCATTCCAATCGAGTTGGCAATTGAGGATCAACAGTGCATTTTCAGAAACAAAAAGAGAATGCACTGAGGCAACCAGAACAACAATGAAATTTTGCTTATGAATCCTTTCAATAAATGGTAACGAAAGGAGGATGAATAATGCTGCACCAAAATTGCCCTCGAAACTTTTTCCTTCCCTAGCTAGGCACACCAATAGAAAAGTCACACCACAAGCATTTTATGTTTTTCCACCTTGAAAAAATTTGATGTGAATTTGAATACCAACAAAGAAAAAGGCGGAACTTTCAGATCATGGTCAGGCAATCACTATTGAAATATCGAATGGGGTTGGATTTTCTCCCCACAAAGGAAAACCCTCAAGTCCTTTGAGACAGAAAGCATAAAATATAGGCTTTTATAAGAATTATGTTGTAGGGAAAGTGATTGTGTAATATTATAGAGATTCGTTTTGCGTGCCATAATTTTTTCTTTTTGTTTTTGTTTTAAAATGTGTGGGCCCCACAAAATGTTGTGAATGTAGGAAAATTTGTTGTGTTACGTTAAATGATAGATGATAAACCCTAAAATATAATATTATTTTAGTTACGGCACTTTGAAATTGACATTTGATTTATTAATTAGGCTTCTGAGGAGGGACTAGACCCCACTCTGCAATTTAGAGAGTGTGTCATAAGGTGTTGTTTTTATTGGGTTGGACTTGTTCGTTGGACACACTTGAGGGAAGCACTGTTCCCTATTCTTGCTCTTAGCAACTCGATAAGTGCAAAACTACAAGGAGATAGATACCCGTAAAGTTTGCAACCAAAAATTTCACCATTTTTTTTTTTTTATCTCACTTCTTTGCTTTCTCCTCCAACAACTATCCTTTGTACTTTGTTGTTGTAAAGTTGTGCCCACATATTAATTGGTCAACTAGCTAGCATATATCAGAGATTCTACCATTGTCATGACCATACGTCAACAAATACATATCCAGAGCAGAGTTCAATTATAGAGCCAATTATCTGTGCACCGTGGTCCATTATTACTGTGACCATACAATGAAATAATTTCATCTTTTCACTTAGCTTGTATTGGTTCCTTGTTTTCTTTATCATTGAGGAATTGTTCCATCGTCACAGATATTGCAGATCATAACACACCGGTGAACAAAAAAATTGAGGGAGTTATAAATTAAACTGAATATTTAATATAGTTTAATTTATAAAAAAATTAATAAAATTATATTTAAAGAAAAGTCATATAATCATATTATACTAAAAATATAAAAGAAAAGGTCAAAATGTGTTTTTTACATTCCGAAAAATATTTATGCATTTACTGCAAATAAGTTATCTGCATTTACTCCTGAAACGACGTCGTTTTGGTATTGAAAAATTAAAAAATTATTATAACTCTGAAATAAATTAAAATTACAAAAACACCTTGATTTCGGTTTCAAAACGACATCATTTTGGACTCAATGTAGATAACTTATGTGCATTAACTGCAGAAAAAATCAACCCTTCTACATTTGGAGATCGCGAGAGGATCATGCTTATTTTGCGCAAAAATTAATTCAACTGGTATTCTCCTTGTGTAGCACTCCTTAATTAAATATATATATATATATTATTTACCAAATATATATATATATATATATATATATATATTACAAAAAAAGTATTGTGCGTATAAATGTTGTATCAATAATATACTAAATAATAAAATCTAGAGAAAAGATATACTTTAATGATTTGTGATCACAATATTAGCACAAGTCCCTTGTGATAAAAACTTTAAACAACATCCATAGAACAAACAAACAAGCAGGTAAAAGGTAAACAGAAAGAAGGATCGGAAAGCAAACAATGCAATGACAGCCATTGTTCTAAATCAACGCTATAATAGATCATGACATTTTTCTCCTAACTACTCTCTTAGCTATAAGTGGGAAACAGTGGAATCTGATCCCTTATTTTGAAAATTTAGCTAATGGGTTGTATTTTTTTCCTTGTGCCTTTGCTTTTGCATGGGATTGAGGACTTTGTTGTTCATTAAATTCCTTGTTTCACGGGGAAGAAACTTCTTCAATCTGGAATTAAACTCCTAACTTCTAGCCTGCTATCAGAAATCTTAGATGAAAAGCTCTGACAAAGGCATCTTTGAACTGTGATATTTAAACAAAAAAACAAATAACTACCTAGCTCATAGGATGCAAACAAATAATAACAAGCACAAGGGAAGAAGTTACTATTAGTGGATCCAAAATTAAACTTTGTTAACATAAAATTATATCGTTAAGTCTTACATGAGAGTCAAACTTGCTATTACATACTTTACTTCAGTATGAACTTTAAGCCCAAATCGTTCAAGGTGATGGAGAGTGAACTAATAACAACATATGTTAATAAAAATTGCTCGTTCAAAAGGAAGTGATGCCAGGACATGTCTATGTAAATACAGATTGTACATGCAAAGGACCGATGTCAGGACATGACTCTGGTACCATACCCATAAGTGAGCCAAAGTACCTCAACCAAAAAAGTTAAAGAGTGAAAAGCAGAAGCCTTAAGCATGTGATTCTACCTAAAATCGGAAGGAGGATAAAAAATCGGAAAACGTAAAATTCGAATGTAAAAATAATCGTAAAAGCGTTTGGAATTTTGATAAAATCATTTTGATTAAAAAAATCGTAAAATTATAAATTTAAATCGAAATTTTAACTACTATGGTTGTGATTACGAGACTTGTCGTCAGGATTTGTATCAGTTCAATTGAATTGAATTTTTAGAAGAACGAAATCAAATTGATTTGAATGGTTTTTTTGTTCAGTTTGAAAATTGTTTACTTCAATTCGGAATCAATTTCAATCGGATCTATTATAAAATAAAAAATAAAAAATTAAAGAAATAAAGTAATAAATATAAATATAAAAATAAAAGAATCCACTAAATAATTAAATAAGAAAATTAGAGAAAAAAGAGAATTAATTTTTTAAAATCAGTTCGGTTCATGAATTAATTTTTAAAAATAATTATATTAAATACAGTTCAATTCAATTTTTTGCACGCCTCGCCTCTGCTTGTAACATTACCCGAAATAAAACATGCATATATGCAGTCGGGATCGGAAACCGTAAAGAACCATTTTAACACAAAATTTTAGGTGTTAATGAGAGTCAAATTGATTTAAATGGTTTTTTTATTTCTACATTTGAAAATTGCTTGAAGTGTGGATTATTGCATAGGCCCAATTTTTGGTTTACCTTCTTGTGTTTTTTATTTTAATTTAGGTGAACAAAAAATTAATGATTTTATAAAATAAATATACACATAAAACAATTCATTAAATAATTTAAGGTTTACCTGATTTACCTTTTTGTGTTTTTTATTTTAATTCCACATTAAAGTGGGGGGCGGTGGGATTTGAACTTGAGACCTTGTAGTCACTCAAGCTCTGGTGTGTTAGGTGAGAGTCTTTTTAATGTTTTTATATTATTCTCTACACAACCACTCACACAAGAGCCCTTTGAGCTTGAAGTGCGTGTAAAAAACCTTGGGATACACCACCCAAAAAACTAGCTCAAAGGGTGAGAGTGCCCAGTATATATCTCAACGTAAACTTATACAATCAGATGGAGCAATTTTAAAACATGCTATTATATAAGTCATGTTTTTTACAAATATATAGATTTAGCCTTCTTAAAATTCTTATTGTATTGGTCAATTATGTGTAACTACACTCGCAGCCGTTTGTTTGTTAATTATGTGTAAATGCCATTCGGCTATTTAATCAAGTTTGATAGTGGCTGATATATCCTAATATTTTTATTCAAATAAAAATTATAAATCAATTTCAGAAAAAATAGATAAAAATGTTTACATTTCCAAAAATTGAATAAACTCGTAACACAAACATCCAATTATCCATTTCAGATACGTAAAAAAACAAAAAAAAGAAGTTTGCCCAGCTTGATTAACTATATAACTCCAATTTAAAAGAAAAGAAGAACAAGATTATTTTTTTGTTAAAAAATATAAAAGAAAATAAGAATATATCACAAACTTCAGTGATAATTAATAATAGGGTTTGGTATTTCTCATTTTAAATAACATAAATTATGTTATTTTGGGAGAGAGATAAACACAAATAATGAAAATTATGAGGGAGAAAGTGAGTGACTTTTTAATATTTTATGTTTATCTCTCTTAAAATGATATAATTTTATGTCATTTAAAATGACAAAAATAAAAATAAAAATAATATTTTATAACTTCAATGAAAATTTTTCCGTTAATAATAATACTTACCATTAAAAACCACTGGCAGGAAAAGAATCAGAAACATTAATATTATTGGGCCATATGAAAGAGGCCCACAAGGTGTGCAATACAGCCATAAGAAAAAGAACCATGTGGTGTTGGGTTGACACTTATGGGAGGACCAGTCCACTTTCCAGTACCACAAGTTAAAATTACATATGGATATGTGTCTATGTAATTTGTGATCTGTGGACCACACAATCCATAAATCTAAATTCACTTAACGTCGAGAATATGTTCAGTGACACATATGTACGAAATTTTTGGTGTATCTTATATTTTATCAAATTATTTTTCACTTATTTTAAAATAAATCATTTATTAATAATTTAACAAAATAAAACAAATATCACGTCATGAGTGAGATTACGAGTAAAAGGGATTTTTTTAACATGCACGATTCTTCATTTATTAAATGGTCATTTTTTAAAAGAAAAAAAAAATATTTCTCTTCCATTTATACTTTTTTTTTTTTTTAATTCTTGTTTTAAAATAAATTATTTATTTATAATTTGAGAAAAATAAAACAAATATCACATGTTATGAGTGAGATAACGAGTAAAAGTCTGTACCAAAAAAAAAAAAAAAAAGTAAAAGATGGATGGAATATTCAGTGCATCCGTTTTACCGAAGCTGAAGAAATTTTCCTGAACATCTTAGCACGTGTGTCTGATTTTGATGTACCCGTTGGATTCGACACGCATGGCACTGTAACGGTAAATTGAGAAAGCAAAAAAACGGGGTTTAATGTTTTTAACGTTTGACTTCAGAAGCTTAATGGGGTTTGGTGTTTCCTCCTCCTCCTCCTCAAGCTTTTGTTTGCAGCATAGACTTCATCCGTTAACTAGAATAGCAATAGGTAACAGTACCTGTGTTTCCACTCGTGACTTGAGTAGCAAGAGAAAATCTTTCATACAAAGCTTTTCAGTGTCTTATCAGAAGTTTGTCGATTTTGCTTTGGATGAAACCAAACGCCACACCCACTTGGCCCCTTCGCCTTTACAGGTTTGTTTTTTTTGTTACTCTTTCTTTTGTTGTTGTTGTTGTTGGATTATGTCCATTTTCTGATATATGGGTTCGTGTTGGAATGGTTGATTATGGTTAATTCCATTCTATTTAACAATTTTGCAACTCGTTTTAGTGACTTAATTGTTGAAATTGAACTCCAAACCAATGTGGGCTTTCCCAGATAATAATTTTTTAGTAATTAATTCAGGAACAAATGAATAGATTATTTTTATGGATTTTTTTATTTTATTTTTGAAAATTGTTTTTTTGGTGCAATTATGATGAAAGATGAGTTCCAGTTGCAGGAATCTCCTAACCAAATTTGGTAATGCATCCCCACATACCCTCTTCCAAGGGGGGAAGAAAAGAAAAAGAAATTGAATGAACTGCCTTTGATTATTTATAGTGTATATTAGTGTTTTTTGAATGTTTTACTCAAAACTTGATTATAACTGGATTTCCAATAGTTATGGTGAATAATGCTGAAAAGTGCTTATTAGAAATATGTGAAAGTTTACTTTAGGGGTAAAAACTAAAACCTTTGAAAATCAAACTTTTGGATGGCAGCATTTAGTACACCATTCGATTCTTGATATATTGCAGCTACTTCCAATCTTAAAATAATTCGCAATTGATAACTTGACACTTCATGAAGACAGGAACATGTATAACAAGCAACTAAGACAATTATCAAACGCACTCGTTGTTTAATACTTGAATTCTTCTTACCTCTGATCATAAATGAAACAAGTTGTCACTTTGGTCTGGTCAATGTTTAATACACATCTTATATTTAATTTGAAAAAAAAAAAAAAAAAAAAGATAAAAAAGTGTTTTGAAATTTTTTGTGTAACCATGTTGAGGATGTGGTGTACTGTTTTAATGTTAAAATTTCAGCTTCTGAGAATAGAAATATGTTTGTGAGCATTAGCTAGTTCTTTAATTAATAAGCCATTAAATCTTATAGTTTACATTTTCCTTGTTATTAAGTTATTTAATTTGCCGTTTCTTTTATATTTTATTCTTATTATTATTTTAAATTGTATAATTGAAGCACTTAATTGTTTTTTACATTCTTACTTGTGATTTTTGTCCCCAGTTATTCGCTTGTCCTTTTCTTTATTTGCTTAGTATGTGTTGAAATTTTCTTAATTTGTTCTCCAGTGTTATTTGTGTGTATAGATCTTCAACTTACATTTTCTTATGTTGTCTGGCCAGGAGAAGTTTAATTCCATGAATTCTAAGGATGGTAAAGGAGGGCTTAGTATGCTATCATTCGAAGCTGCCAAGATTAGGCTTCTACGAAGTTTGATCATTGAGACAGAAACAACACAGGTTCTTTGTGAAAATGTCCATCAAACATCATATCAAATTTATATAGTAGCTGTTAATTTACTACAGCCAGAATGATTTCAAATTTTAAGTTTCGTTATATATATTTCTGCCAATCTTAATATTCTTTTTCCTTTATAAATGAAGGATCCTTCATCTAAAACAACGCATTTTAGCAGATTTAATAAACATCCTTTTTTATCTGTTTTTATATGATATCTCTGATCCTCAGGAGTCAGGAGTCATAGCACTGACCAACCCTAGTCCATTATGGTGATTAATAGTATGATCCATAATAGAATTATTTTCTCTAAACACGTTGACTTAACTATATCAAGTATTATTTCTAGTTCTCCAGACCTCAAAGTCAAAATTCCTATTACCAATTCTTATTGTGGAATTTCTAGTTTAGTTAATTGTACTATTATACCATTTCCATCCTTGACTGAGTTCCAGCTATTTTGAAGTAATAACTACACCATTGGGAAAGATAAGAGGTCGAAGATTGCTTCTTTTCTTAATTATGTTTTTATATCAATGGATCCTCTTCATGTGAGTACAAGGCATTGGATTTCAGTCCTGAGTCCAACTTCTTCCCATCTCGAATGTGAACGTGAACCTATTTTGCAGTTCCATTTCAAAGATAAAATAATTGAGAAGTCATTACTGAAGTATTCTGCAATCTTTCTTCCTGTCAAATGATGTAGAAGGTTGATTTTACAAGATGCTTACCTTTTTTTTTTTTTTTTGGCTTGAACCTCTTATGCAGGTTTTGGATTTTGCTGTGTTTCCGAAAGCAGAATATGACGTCCCCATATTTTGTGCTAACTTTTTCACCTCCACTAGGACAAACATTGTTGTGTTGTAAGTTGGCATGCCTGTATAAATATATCAAGGACATTCTTCTTCCTTCTTTACATTTATTTGTGGAAAAGTCTAGCAATATTGCTTATCTTTGCAATTTTTAACTTATTCCTAAGCCACATTTCTGCTTATCGAAACTTATATTTGGCTATCATGAACTAACTATCCTAAAATATTAAGTTGTTTGGTGAAGACACAAAAATGGTTTTATATTACATATTTAGCATATCCTCGCATGCAAGAGAAGTGTTGACAATGTAAAGGCCCACCCACCTTGTGCTGAAACTTAACCTTTCATTAGAAGAATAGGAGTGACAAGGATCAAACTTTGGACCACTTAATCATAGGGGCTCTAATACCATGTCATGAACCAACTATCCCAAAAGCTTAATAATAGGGATGATTTGAATGATAAGGGGGTAATTATAACAGATTATGGCGGGCCTTTACGGGGACAAATCAACCTAATAATGTTATGATAGGAGGTAATTATAGTGAAATAAGGCTGATCTGAGTTAGCATGGAGTCAATAAGAGTTCTACAAATAGAGGAGTCAGTAAAGAGAATAGGTAGGAGACATCTCTATTTTTCCCCGGGGGGATCCTTAGAATTATCACTGCTTAGCTTTCAATTCGCCTCTGACCATCAAATGAAATGTGAATAACCCGTCCTCTCCAATGCACTTATCGGACCGAGAGAGCGGAACTGCTTGGCGTTGCCAATTATCTAGCTATCTTTTAGTGAGTGAGAGTAATCTCATTGTAAAGGGCTTGCCCTTGGAGCGCAATGAGCTAGTGCCTCTTTTCTGAGTGTTATCATCATACATTTTATTTTTCCAAATAATAAAGTTTGTTGATTGCTACCCAAATAGAGGAGTCAGTAAAGAGAATAGGAGTCAATTATGTAGTTATCTTTTAGTGAGTGAGAGTAATCTCATGGTAAAGGGCTTGCCCTTGGAGTGCTATGAGCTAGAGCCTTTTTTCTGATTGTTATCATCATATATTTTATTTTTCCAAATAATAAAGTTTGTTGATTGCTACCCTTGTTCTATTTAATAATCTGCCATTATTAGGTTGATTTGCTCCTTTAACAGACCCTGCCATAATTACCCCTTATCATTCAAATCATCCCCTTCACTCATTGTATTAGATGAAGACATATGAATGGTAAATCATTCAGTTTTAACTTCACAATATAAGTCATCTTCTGATCTATGTAAATATATACTTTCGGGATATATACATTAAACTTTATGTCTTCATTTGGATTAAACATTTTATGTCTTCAGAAATGGCAATGCAACATTTTCCCATCCATGAAAAGTTTATCACTAATTATGAAAACTTACCTTGAGTTGCTTTACATTAGGAAGTCGTTTCGGGATATATACAACATAAAACTTTATGTCTTCATTTGGATGTGGTAAAAACCATTGTTTTGTTGTCTACTAATGTCACCAAAGTAGGGTGTATCTAGTATCAACTAGTCTCATTAGCAGGTGACGGGTCTTTGATTGAACTTTGGTAAAAGAAAATACCATATTTCCGTAGGTTTCAATTTACTTTCCTAATCATTTTAAGGGAATGCTTCATTCTTTCATGAAATAGGTTCATGTCTATGTTCTTGTTTGAAAGATCTCAATGATACTTTAGTTAGAAAATAGTAGTTGTTTTACTGTAAGTGCCAAACCCTTTAGTTTACTATTGTTGAACCTTGAAGAGGATGAAGTTTAGCCCTAATCAGAAGAACCAAGATCATCCTTACTTGCAGTGCTCATTTTCTCTTTAAAATGTGGTTTTGGAAATAGAGAACTCTGAAACCTTAGTTCAATGAATCAATAATTTTGCTACATCTATCATCTCAAGATGTCATATACAAGATAAAGGAGATTTGGCATTGAGAGTGTCTTTGATTGACTGTTTAAATTTAAGTTATACGTACCAAAATCATCCTTATTGCCTGTACTTTTCATTTTCTTAATTCTTATAATTATAGCTTTAGAATCCAGTTTAGAGCTGAAGTTGATTTACTTTAATTTGAATTTATAGGCTTCTGTACGATAGGTATCCTGTTGATCTAATATTTGAAGTACATCTTAGAACAAGTATTAGATGAAGCCACTATAGATGAGAAAAAATATGCCTTTCTTGATTTGTAACTACAAACACAAGAATCTTATTTGCCACATCTCTATTAAATTTCGTCAGCTGTGGAAGACTGCTATAGTGCCATCATTTTTTATCCATTGTCAACCTTCTTTGGTTGCATTGCTTCTCCTTCAATTTAAATAAATGCATTTAGTCATTTCAGTGCATGTGCTTTACATAATTGACACTTCGGACTTGACCAAAATGAAGCCTAAACTGAGTCCATGAAGAATGATGTGACAGGCTGCAGTGCTCACCTTTTCTCCCCCAATATTTTTTACACCATAAACGTCTTAGAAGTCTAACTTTTCTTCACTGATGTCATTGGCAATGTGATAAAGGTTTCCCACTGTGCCATTTATTGCTTCAAACATTAAGAACAAATTTCTATATGTAATGTGGATCACTAACTTTGCATTAATGATGACAGGGACCTGAACCCCTTGCATGATATCATCAATCAGCAGGACTACAAGGAAAAGTACTTTAAAAGCTTAATTCCTCTTGGCCTTAAATATGCTGAGGTAACTGCAAATATCGTAGGAAAATCACAAGAAAAGAATTATTGGTGAAATTATTTTCAGTTTAGGAACAGTTAACCACTCAACTGTGTAACATTGTTAAAAAGTTAAGTGAATGAGTAACTATTTCTTGACCTGATGAACCACACGAGTGATTAATTGTTCTATAACTGGATATACTTTTATCAAGAATTCTTTGCAGTTTTCCCATTATAGTAGTCTTGGTTCTTTAATTAAAGACAACAAGTGTGCTATACTAGTTCTCTCTAAAAGGAATAAGCGCATTGACTGAGCACAAACTTCATGCAGATTTTTCCATGGGGAGGGAAACTCACAAGTGAGTCTATAAAGTTCTTTTCACCGATTGTCATTTGGACAAAGTTTACTTCAAGCCCACAAAAATATGATACTTTGTATTCTGCGTTCAGGGATTATTACGAGGTAATTAACCCAAGCATCATGTTCAGTTTTATGAATATGACAATTCATATTTTGCTAAGTGATATATTTAGTAACCTTTGCAACAGTTGAACCTATAAATGTATTATTTTAATCTTGATGACTGTCACCCTTGCAGATATGGTTGGAATTGATAGATAAAGCAGTTAAGGAGACAGATGGATCTCAGATTTTCCGCAATCTTGAAGCACAACATAGATATCTAACATGGAGAGCCGAAAAGGTAGTTCAGATTTGTCTCAAATTTTTTTTAATAGTCAGTCATTTGATTGGTGATCTGGCCATAAGAATACATATGTTTGTCGTGGTGTTATGAAGCAGCTCTCCCAGGAGTCTCACCTATTAGATGAAAATACATGAATGATATTATATTATCATCTCTAACACTTCACTTCACGCAAGAGACTTTTGGGCTTGAAGCGTGGGCGATGCCACATTCAAGAATCTCTAAACCACTTGGTTATAGAAGCTTTGATATCATGTCAAAAACCAATTATCCAAAAGCTGAATAGCGCTTGTTAAGTGAAGAAAATGGATGGTTTTATATTAACATCTCGAGCACATGGAACTTGATCCTCTCATGTTAGATTATCACATAATCTTGTCATGTGAAAACTTTTAAGTTTATCTCTCTGAATAGATTTTCACTAATTTTGGTAGGCCTCCACCTCATCTATTTAATGTTATTCATTAAGAGAGAAATATGCATCAGTTTTCACATAACAAGGTCATGTAAAAATCTAACATCAGATGATCCATTCTTGGAGGTTGTTATTGGTTTAGGATTTTCTAATTCAGCGAGAACTTCACTCATTTAGCATCAGTTGAAAATAAATAGATGATAATATTATCAAACAAGATTTTTCACAATGTCCTTGCTAACTTTTTGTTTCTAAAACAATTTATAACATTTCATTCAAATAAACTCTTGCTTTGAACTATATAACATTTCACTTAAAGTTTGAATTGAAGTTTTGAACTATATAACAGTGGAACCAATCTAACATGTACTTGAATTTAGAATGTATAGTTCATTTCTAATTTTTTTTCTTTCCCTCAAATGTGCCTGGTTCACGGAACTATTTGTAAAATAGGATCCAGGACAAGGTGTTTTGAAGAAGCTGGTTGGCGAGACAGTAGCCAAGGTAGCCCAAATTTGAGGTCGGTTTCATTCCTCTACAATCTAGTATTACAGAGCCTCACTTCCAGTTTTATCTGATAGGATATGTTGAGAAGCTTTCTCTTTAATGGAGTGGATGAACTAGGAAGCAAAAAGTTCAATGATTATTTTCCTCACTACTGCAGCGAGGATGGAACTCTAAATAAGAAAGCCAGTATTATTGGGAAGTCTTTTGAAAATCGCCCATGGGATGCAAGAGGAGAATTCCTTGGTAACATTTTTAAATCGGGTTTTGTTGAATTGCTGCTTTCTTTTCATCTCTTTTCACCGTCTTTTGTTATTTTGTGCTCCCCTCTTATCATTGTGTACATGTCCTCCCATCAAGATAGGACAAATAAAAAACCATTCTGTGATCCATGGATTGTTTCCTCTACCTTAATCTTCCTTGGTACAATAAATGTTCTGCATATTTATCTCAGTGGCATCATGCATGTATTTTATGTTCATTGGTTGCTTGAAGGTGCTGAACTGGCAGTTTAATATGAGATGCGAGAGACCTTGTTGTAGTTTCACGATTAAGAATGAGATAATTTCAGTAATGAATTAGTTGTTTCGTTTTGCAAGCCAGCAAATATTATTGTAGAAGCAAGCACTTATTAGAGCATACTATCTATCAAGCAATCTTCGGAATTCTAATGGCATATAATTTTTAATGATCCTTCAACAGTGTTGATGTTGATCTTTAAAGGTCAAGGGTATGCTTAGAGTGGTGCTGACATTTGATCCTTGGAATATTTTAGGTGATTAACAATAGAAGCTTTCTCACACGTCTGAAGTCAAACTCTTACCAGGCATGTTACTGGTTAAAATTTTGGTGGTTGCGATTCTACAAGCATGCAAAGCTCGTGTTGCCACTGGAATGTTTGTCCATAGTTAATAGCCTTAAACAATTATCATAATGGTTATATCAATTATCAAGATGCTTGTAATTTTCTTTTCATGCTATTTCTTTTTATACAAATTCTTACACGCAAAGAAAAGTCCAAGGCTAAAAACAAATCTCAACACCATGACTGTCTACATATTTGTAATATTAAAATTCATATTGTAAGATTCGAATCTTGATTTATCTGCAGCTGTTTTTAGGTGTGTGATCGTAATGAGTAAACTCTTATCCCTTGTGCTGAACTAAAGTTCTTTGTTATCATTTTGATCAGTCTTGAAATGAGTTAATATCTGTTGAGTTATACAATTGTTGGAATTTTAATCATTGATTACACAGTTACATAATTATAGGAGATTTATATTAAATAGATTAATTTTCTTATTTGCAGGTGATTGACATAATCATGGGAGATTGACGTAATAATAGGAGATTTGTATTAAATAGAAATAGTAATAGTTTATTTTATTTTCTTATTCATAGCTGATTGATAGCTAATTTGTAATAGATCTAGAGTCCTCAATTATGTCTATAATTACTCCAATAAGATATGCAGAAATATTCATAATATGGTACTATTGTATATTCAAATTTGAGCCAAATACAAGTCAATCAGCTCGGGTGCATCATCCTATCCCGCTAAGAAAAGATTTTCCCTCGAATATGCGTCGTCTTCATTTATGTCAACTTCTTCAGGTGGTAATCTAGGTGGAAACTTTTCTGGTATAATATCACCAAATTCCCTAATTAAGAGTAGAATTTGTGAATGAAATTATTTTATATGCTTGGAATGTTCATCTACAATTGAACTAAATTACTTGGGAATTAGAAATAATGCGAGTTCTAAAGGAGTAAGTGGACAAAACACAAACTATCACAAAAGGACTATTGCCTCTAGTTTGGTTGAAGGCAATCTAGTGCTCTGATACTAAATAATGTCGAAGTAGTACCTCATTTCTTAACAGAAAGAAGAATTAAACACAAGGTTTGCGAGAAAAAACTATTTCTTTTTTCTGAATTTTATTTAACCAAATAATGATAGGATTCTCCAAGCCTTAAATAGGCAAATAAAATAAAATCAAACATAATCAAAAGGAATCATGCACAATCAAAGGAGATAATAAACACTCAAATAAAATCTAAGAAATAACAAAAATGGTAAATAACTAACAATTATTGAGAAAACATAAATTATGGAATAAACTATGGAAAAGCCCAAGATTGTTGAAGCTCCTGGCAACACAAAAAGTCTTGCTCGGAAGCCCATTTAGAGTTGGTTATCTAAATTTGAATCAAAACCAAGTCAATCAGCTCGGGTGCATTATCCTTCCCCACTAGGAAAAGATTCGCCCTTGAATCTACGTCGTCTTCATTGATGTCAACCTCTTCATGTGGTAATCCAATAACAACTCTTCTGGTATAATATTACCAAATTGCTTAATTAAGGGTAGAACTTGTGAATGTATTTCTTTGATATGCTTGGAATATTCATCTACATTTGAACTAAACTGCTCGAGAACTAGAAATAATGTGAGTTCTAAGGGAGTAAGTAGACAAAATCCATAGATTGTCCCAAAAGGACTACTGACTGTAGGTTGGTTCGGTGATCGCATTTGTGATCCGCCACAGAAAAATTATGCCTGAGATAACTTCAAGTCCCATTGCTCTTGACATTCTCCAATTAAAATTTTACTAACAGCTAAATCATTATCTCCATGGAGCATGAGGTTGCCATGTCCGTTGTGCCTAAGTCATAATTTTGCTTGCAAACTAAAATTTCTTTAACGAAGGATCATTCCTCATGGCATATTTGGATAGAACTTAGTTTTGTCAAAGATATTAGAATTTCTAGAAATTGACTTTACACTGAAATCACTATAAAGGATTTATTCCTCCTACGAATTCTCATCGTCTTGCTCCCTATAATACTCATCATAGACATGGAATTTGTCATAGACTGGAGTATCAACAATTGGACTCTCATCATCTTCTTCTCCATTAGATTTATCATTGATAGGGACCATGTCATAGAGTGGATACTCTATGTTCTTCTCTTCATCGGATTCGTCATAGATAGGGACATCATCATAGATCAGAGGTTCAATAAGCATTACAATCCACTGATTTGGAAAATTCGTAGCAAAATGTCTGATCTCCTGACACTTGAAACACCTCTACGCTACAACACCAATCTTTTTTGCTCTACCATTAGTTGATCCTTCTTTCTCGCTAGTTTAGGATTAGAAAGAGTCTTCCTCGCACTAGTGTTAGTTGTCTGGCTCAATAACTCCTCGCTGTCACAAAATGTATGTTGGAATTTTGAAGTACCTCCCTTTCGCCTACATTGTCCCTCTACCTTTAAAGACAACTGACTTACAATACTGATACAGGTATATAACATCTGAGATCATATATCATCCCAGTAATATCCATCAATTGTTCGTAATATATCACAGTATATCCATAAATGGTAATATTCAGCGACATATTATTGAGATTATGGTACTCAATAAATGCCTCATGCCAGTAATGAATATTTAAGAATTTTTGTTGCAATAGGTTCTTCATCTTATTCCAACTCTTGATCTTCGATTTCCCTTATGTGATTCGTTGCTTCTTAATGTGTTCCGACCAAATTGAGGCAAGCTTCCTCAATTTGATAGCAACCAATTTGACCTTCTGGTCTTCTGTCAAATCTTTGATGTCAAAGACCTTTTCGATGGTGTATAACCAATCGATAAACTTATCTAGATGAGTGGTGCCTCGAATTCTGATATTTCAATCTTCATCCTAATATTGAAAAAACAAAAAGGATTGATTGGCAAGTCGACGTCGTCTTTGTCGCTCCTGTTTCCATAATGGATTTTCGCTCCTTTCTTCCCCGTGGGACAATCTTTTAGATTCTCATCCTTCATTTGACTCGTTCAACATTTTAGGGCAAGCAGTTGTTCGATATTCGTCTATCTTGTTCTGCCATTGTAGCAGCCGGTGCAATTGCAATTGTGGTGTCTTGCGCATCAATGTATGGTAGTTCATCGTCGCCGTTAAGGGTGTTACCACGCCCTCTACCATCGCTGCCTCGACCCTTCCGTCCACGACCTCGACCTCGGCCGCCATTGTTCTATTCAACTATTTATATGACACCTAGAGCTTTGATTACCAAATAATGCCAAAACGCAGAGAAAATATAGCTAAACAGAAAGTTAAGATTTTCACAAAAGAGTAACCCTCTCATTCTCAATTTCAATTAACAAAATTACAAAATTTAATTCTCACAACAAGGGTCATAAACATCCTTTTATAAACTAGTTACAAATTGATCCAAAATTCAAAATCTAAAATCCTTAGGATAAGGAAAATACCTAAAATAAATATAATGATAACTACTTTTTAAAAGTAAATAAATAATTATAATTAAATCATTCAAAACACATCCTAAATCTTATTTATCAAATTATGCGAAAAATGTTGCTTTTCTTTTTTTACCAAACAAATCATAATCATGTTTGCTGCATCATTTGGACTTGAATTTAATTGTAATTTGTTATATTTCAAATTACTATTTTTTTTTTACAATTAAGTAATATTTATCGGGCTTCATAAATCAATGGTTGGCCTAATACAATGAGCCAAATTGAAAATGCATCAAATAAAGACTCCCTACTCTCTCTCTCTTCTCTGAACACTAGTGTTGTAAAACCTGGCCCGACCCGGCCGGGTCGACCCGGGACCCGGCGACCCGGTCATCAGACCGGTCCGGGTCAAGCATTGGACCGCTCATGCATTGACCCGGTCAAACCCGGTCAAAATCCGGCCAAACCCGGACAAAACCGGTGTCCCGACCGGGTCATGCATTTAAAAAAAAAATAATCAAAATCATTTCATCTTGTCAAAAAAAAATGTAGAACTCATTTTAATTTTTTTTGTAATTTTATTTGCTAATATACTTTTCTACAATGACCTCCAATTTCAGTTTCCAATATTGAACCAATTTGTGAAATAATAAATTAAGAGATTATGACATATGTCATTTTTAATGTAAGTGAATTTGAAAAATATGAATTCAATGTTATTAAGAGGTATGTTTACAGGGATTCTGAGTTGAAATTTAATTTGACATAGAAATAATATACATTTTTTTTTTTATGCTTCATGTTTTTGAGCTTATTTAATGAACCTTATTTAATTCATTTTAGATATGAAAAATATAATTGAATTTATACGTTCATATTTAAATATATTTTTATATATCTATATATATCCGGATTAACTGGTCCGAACAGTAACTCAATAACCCAATACCCTGATCTTGTCGGGCCGGGTTTAATAACGCAATATCATCAATTCCACGCTTTACAGCAGAATACATAAGACAAACAAAGCGGAAGAAGCGATGGCTTAAACCTTCCACCGAAAAGGGAAAGAAAAGAAAACAGAAACAACAATAATAATAATAGTAGTGAAGGAAAAGATGGGAGAGGAGGAGGTGGCTCCGGTGAAACTGAAATGACAAGAGGACCCTTGAGGAAGACCAGCTGGATCCAAGAACAAACCTAAGCCACTAGCTTCTTCTGGTGCTGTTGTCACTCCTCACAAAAAGGTTCGAAATCATGTCCATTGCTGGATCATTTCTGCCACTGCCGGCTCTGCCAGCTGCTTCGGGTTTGATAATATATTTGGCTGGTGGTCAACACCACGTTACAGGAGGAAGTGTTTTCTGGATTTGTAAAAAATAAAATAATATTGGCTGAATGTTTACTTTATGGGTTTTATAAGAATTATGTTGTAGGAAGAGTAATTCTGTTATGTTAGAGAGATTCGTTCTGCGTACCTGAAATTTTTATTTTTTATTTGCTGCGGGCCCCACGAGATGTGTGTAAGAAATTTCATAAGGTCTTGTTAAATGAGAGATGATAAATCCTTATTTTAAATTCAAAAAGATTTGAATAAAAATGTTGAGTAAAGTTAATTTTGTAAAATTATCTCATATTTTCAATAATATTTGATAATTCAAAACACATCCTAAATCTTATTTCTTAAGTTATGTTAAAAGTGTTGCTTTCCTCTCTTTTTTTTTAAACAAATCATAATCATATTTGCTATTTCATTTGGACATGAATTTGATTATAATTTATTATATTTCAAATTACGATTTTTTTAATAATTGAGTAATATTTATTGGACTACAATTCTTATTGACTCCGGTTTTCGTGAATCAATGGTTGAGACCAATGGAATAAGCCAACTTTAAAATAAATTTTGCTGAATGTTTACTTTAAATTCGAAAAGATTTGAATAAAAATGTTGAGTAAAGTTAATTTTATAAAATTATCTCATATTTTTAATAATATTTGATAATCAATCAAATATAAAATCAGTAATCTTGAGACAATACTTTTTAAGAGACTTTTAAGAGTAAGAATATTCTAATTATCAAAAACTCTCACTACTAACCTACTACC
The DNA here is from genome assembly GCA_032173675.1 of Gastrolobium villosum. Classification (NCBI taxonomy): domain Eukaryota; kingdom Viridiplantae; phylum Streptophyta; class Magnoliopsida; order Fabales; family Fabaceae; genus Gastrolobium; species Gastrolobium villosum. The sequence goes on from JAVKPL010014428.1 coordinate 51,415, forward strand.
CATCACATCACCATTGTTAAAAAAAATTTGAAGAGAAAGAAAATGTTAATTAAATGATGATTAGATAAGTCATAAAATGATAGTGAAAAATTTTAATAGTTAAGATAACTCTCCCCTACTTTTAATAGTATTTATATATATATTCAACAACTTAATGATATTATTCACACAAAAAAATTCACAATCATAACTTCAAAAAAAAAAATAATTATCGACTACCATAATTGTTATACTGAGATGGTCAAAAGGGAAATTCCATTCTCAATCAATCGTATGCCACGCGGGTGGAGCTTTAAAAGAAATTAAATGAGACAGAGAGAAACATCGAAGGTGCAGCCAGCAAAATGAGAAGCAGCTGGTCTATGCATATAGCTATGGGATGCAGCAGTAGCAGCAGCTATGGCATCAGAAGCAGACAGTAAAACAGACACGCAGAAGAAAAGCATCGTCAAGCATAGAAGCGGGAGAGACTAGGGACTAGAGAGCAGTACTAGACTAGAGGTATCAGTCTTCCAGCATATGTCTATCCCACTTTGTCCTTCATTCATTCCAACATTTTAATATCAATAAACAAACTATCTAATAAAGAAGTTCTCATTAATTTTTATTATAACCTTTTTATTTATTACAACTGTTCATGGATGTACCATAATTTTACCTTTTTTATTTATTTTACGTTATAGTGATCTAACAATTACTAACTGAAAAATTGTTTTCCTGCATGCTCACAATTGCCGCGTCCTTTTCGTTTTTACTGACACAGTGATGAGTGAACAATCTTTTTTCATGACTTAATAGAAATATAGTTATATCCCACAAGTCAAGTATGACACCGGAATATTTGTGTACTTTGCAACTCTTTATGTGTGTGGTAACGCCGAATTTAAAATAACAGGTGCATTATGTATCAAAAAAACACTCACCAGTAAATTATTATCTTTTGACGACCCAAGAATTAATATTGGCTTAGTATTTTGGTGTAGCTGCTATCCATGGATATAACAGTCAAATCACTCACAATTACTGTATACACCCTCAACATTCAATAGGAATATACCTTACTATTGTTCTCTCATGACTAGAACTGGAATTAAATTAATCGCGTTTCATTTTCTCTAGACGTTTCGATGTCCAATCACTACTCATTCGCATGTGTATGAATATATATAAACGCATATAATATCAAAACATGCTTCCAACAAGTATTTTCTATTTCAATTCCAAGAAAGGCGTGACAATGAAACAGTCATATTACTTGGTCATTAAGGGCACGTGTGAGTGGTAAAAAGCAAGCAACTAGTATTTTATCAAATCATTTAATAATACTTTTTGAGTACACCTCTTTTAGACCATAATTTATTATAAAACATCCATAAGCACAAAAACTTCCATAAAAAATATCATTACTAATTAAAGACCATGCATGGTTGATATCCCATCTATTTGATCTCAGTAGACTTAACTAAACTACATCTACGTGCCTACGGATACCAAAGAGATGTATAGTTAAAATGAATGTTAGAATGAATGTGAGGGTACTAATCCTCCTGTACACCAAAATCCAATAAGAGTATGGAAGTGTCATTCCAAGAGATGGCCACGTGTCTTTGATTACCCACCATGCTGTTTCCATCTCCTGCTCTAACCGCAACACGCACACGCAATTGACCCACAGGGTGCTCTATGTCCCACACTCTCAACACACCCGAACCCCCAGAGTATGTTATGTAGTACCCAAGGTTCATGCAACCCAACAAACCCCTAAGCCACGAACCCCTCAACCGAAACCTGCTGAGCCGTTCCAACGTGCTGGCGCGTCGCACCGTTCCCACGCCGTTTCTCTCCACTACACCAAACGCCTCGTGGCTCACGTCTAAAGACGTCACCACGAACCCTGTTGTGGACCCCACATCACGCAACAAAACCTCGGGGTTCCACAGGTAGAAACAAACCAGCCTCGAACTCGTGCACGCTACAACAAACTCCTGTTCCGTTACGCGGAGTCTACCCACCGGTTCAACTAACTCTGTTAGCATGTGCCACCCCATAACGGTTTCCGGGTCGGTTAGTGAACCGCCAACGAACACGCGCTGTTCCGTGTGGGCGTTCCATATCTGAAAAGCCCGGCCAGGAAGGCCCGCGAACAGGCCCACCCACCAGTGGCTGCACCCGGCGAACTCCACCAACACGCCGTTGTTCACCACGTCACCGGCAATGGCCCGGCGCGTGGTTGTGGACCCGTTGATGATTGCCACGTAGACGTCGCCGTCCAGCCTGGCGAAGGTGAGAACTGAATTGGCGATGACGATGCCGGAGACGGACAGCGAGAAGGGGCCGAAGCGGTGGACGTAGATTGATCGGAAAGTGCTGACGTGGACGCGGGTGTCCAGGTCGAATAGGCGGACGGTGCCGTCGGAGAAGCCGCAGGCGAGGTAGCGGTCGGAGAGTGTGAGGCAGCGGCAGATGTTGTGATCGCCGGCGTCGGAAGGGTCGAATCGAGGGATAAAAAATGAGTTTGTTCCTGTTGTGAAGTTCCTGGCCGTCCGATGCCAGTAGATATACTCTTGGTGCCACGTGGGCCTCAAACGATAAGTGCGGCGCCAGATTTGTCTGGTGAGGTACTCCCACAGGGGATCCGAGCTCGACAACGCTCGCCATGTAGAACAAACCTGCATGCATTTTTTTGATATAATCAAACCAACTAACTTAACAATATTAGTTAAAAGAGATATTAACTTTCCAAGCATAAAAGCTGTTTGGATATATTAAGCATGTTCCTTGAATCATCTATCCAAAAATAGAACGCCAAAATACCTTTCAATCTTATATTATATCATTTATAATCTTAGAAGCAAATACATTTTTTGATTTTATTTTATTTTCAATTTGCTTAACCATAAGTGGACATTAATGAATTAAACTCTAGAAAGAGAGAAACATTGATGACAGCAGAAGCAGGGCTAGGTGGCTACGTAATGCAGCGTCAGGAAGCAATGGCATCGAGCAACAGAGATGCAGGAGATACTCGGGACTAGGGACTATTAGCTTCGAATGAATTACAGTAGTTTCATTTTTATTTATTTATTTATATGCAGTGTACTTTTCACATATAGTTTAGATACTACAGAATCTTACACAATGATAGCTTTGGTGATGTAGTAACAGTAACATAGCTAACCTATAGAATATCCATAGGAAGAACTGAATATTCGAAATAAAATAATTGACCGTGAGTAAGATCATATCTTAAAATTTTATTCCATGTCCCATTCAAAAGTCAAGTGACGATTGCGACAGATAATTTAACTTTGTAACTTGGCTAGGTATTTATAAGAAAGTACAATCTTTACATGCATCATGGAAATTCAGATTCAGTAAGATGCGGAGAAAGATATTCTATTGATATTTCACATACACAGAGAAAGTTAAGTCAATATCAAATCGGTAAAAAGGACAAGGTTCCATTAGCCCAGCTAGACTATGAGTTATATCAACTAGCCCTATAAAAGAAAATTCAATAGAATAAATGCCTGAAAGGTTGAGAATATAAGAGAATTTAATGAAGGAAGGTCTAACAGCAAGTGAAAAGAAGGCACATATCATGTCTGTAGATGTGGTCCATACCACAGATATGGCTAAATAACGAAACTAGTCAATATCTTAGTTCCTATTCATGTAGGCATGTGTATGAAAGAAATATAAACATGGTATCAAAAGCGTGCTTCCCCACAAACATTTCTCTTTCATTTCCAAGAAAGGTATGGCCAAGGGCCTGTCTTGTTCGAATCATCGAATCTCTAGTTCCCATCCACACACACAAAGACCAGTCCAAGAAGCCAGTGATGTATCAAAATGATGGAGAAGCCATTTTTAAATAACATTAAATTATATAATCAGATATTAAAAAAAAACTAATATATACAATTTTACATATTATATATAAAGTTCGAATTTTTAATTTGCAAAAAATTTATTGAGTACTTTATTCATATATTAATTATAAATGATATATAAGAGGCATTTGTGCACAATTTTATTCAAAAAGATTCACCTTTGTAGAGTTGTTGACAGTTTCTAATAAAAAAAGAATATGCATGTCTCAACTCCCATGTCCCAATTATGTTGTGTGCATAAACTTATCATAACATATATTTTGTAAACTTTCCTATCCACGGACCACACTTTTTAAAGAAAAAAAAATCACGGCACACAAAACGAATCTCTATAACATTACACAATCACTTTTACTACAACATAACTCTCATAAAACCCTATATAATATCATACTATTAATTTATTGGGAAAGAAAGCTAAAATTGTAAAGAGTGTGAACTTCTCATATGGATACAAAAGGAATGGAGTGTTGTCATGACAAGAGTTGGACTCCATGTGCCTTTTGGCATTATACACATGCTGCTTCTTTACCCATTTATACATGCCATTATAAATTATTAAACGAACGACTAACCAGCGGTTCCTTAAAATGTTTTCAAACCCTAATTGAGAAGGTGCCAAAGATTTTTCATGCAGCTAAAAATAATACCACTAGTTAATGTAACTTTTGAATCTCTTTTTAGCATTAACTTTAATCATCTATCATTTAACATGACCACAAATTTTTTCTACACACAACATTTTGTGGGGCACGCAGCAAAAAAAATAACTTTGACACGCAAAATGAATCTCTATAACATTACAGAATCACTTTTTCTACGAAGTAACTCTTATAAAACCCTAACTTTAATTATTATTATTATTTTGGGATAAGAATGTAACCTAAAATCTAATTCTAGACTTCCATAGCTCACGAAAAAATTTAAAAATTACAATTTAAATAATAAATTACGCTATTAATATCATTTTCAAATAATTTATGCAATTAATACAATAAATTGTGCACAAATATAATACGCAACTCTCCTCTAGGAGAGTACGTATAATGTACGCAACGAGTACGTATAATGTACGCAACTAATTGCCCACAAGAATGCAAATTCAACCAACTACAGACGATTTATTTTCATGCCATAGTCAAATTCAATCACAATATACACAAAAATGATGTGTTTTCAAAACATTCAACCAATAAAATTCTAGCTGGATAAAAAATTATATATTTTCAACGTTGTACTGTAAATGGAAATGGTACACTTGCAAGTACACAAGTTATGAGACATAAATAACGTAACTATACATGCTTCCTTCCTTATGATAGTTATTTAAGAAAAGCATATCCTTATGAAACAAAGTAAAAAGCTACTATCTACATATTTCTAGATAGAAAGGCATGCAATGGATCTTCTAGCCTAGATAGCAGGAAAAAGCTCAGTCAAAAAGGATTCATGCCAAGAAAGGGAAACAGCAAATTCGAAGCCAATACAACCCTTTTCATTGGATATGAAAAGGAGGTCCCAAAACTAGACATTTTTAAAGAGGAAGAAAGAACAACATTGTCAAGATGAAAAATACACCCTTTTTTTGAAAGGGACACACATTTAGTTTGGAAAATGACCCACGTAAAAGTAGCTTCCTTCACGTAACAGTTCCTTATAGGATGCTTTGAAAGCATCTACAACTAAAAAACCTAAATCTTGTTATCAAAAAAAAAAAAAAAAAAAACCTAAATCAGCACTCATTTCTCCCAGTCTATTGAGTTGAATGTATAACTCTAAAGTTCAAAGAACCCATAAAAAGGATATACCAAATAAACAAAAGAACCACATATACATAAATTAAATTAAATTCATAACAATGTCCACATTCAATAAAATAAAATAAAAATAAAAAAGAATCAGCATCTGCAGGTTGCAATGCTTCATGTTTGACTTGACCAATATTTTGTCCATTTTCGGAACTTAAAAAAAACTATCAGTTACCCATGCTGGCATGGAGATTCAACAAATCACTAAGATTTTCATTCTTAACCAAACTAAGAATCCTCCCTTAAAAGGCATCAGATTAAGCATGGCAAACACAACCCATATAATCAATTATCAAAAATAAAAAATAAAAAAATTACACTCTTTGTCACAACATAAGCAAACAAATAAAAAGATAAGGTAGTGGGTTACCTGAAACATAATGGCAAGTGCAGAAGCTGCAGCAAGACGACCATCATAGTTAGCAGCATCAATGGCAACACGAGGTGCCAATGTTTCAAGAACAAACTCAGGCCAAACCTCATTCATAGCACGTCGACGAGAAGAAGATGGTCCTTCAAATTCAGCGGTCCTCCTCGTACTAGGGCCAGGGATATCAGGAGCAACATTTGAAGTGTCATGAGGGGTTGAAGATGAAGATGGTGATAATGATGATGATGATGAAGAAGAAGAAGAAGAAGTAGAAGACATGAGAGAGAGTGAAGTGGGGAGTGAGGGAAGGTATAAAAGTAGGAAGGAGGACCAGAAAGGAACAAGGACAAAAAGGTTGGAGATAAGGACACAAAGTGAGGGACCCAAAAGGGTGGTGTCTGGGGAATTCTTGGTTATATGTGTAATAACAATAAACTGACTTTAAAATGTCTGATACAGGGTTTTTCTTTCTTGGTTTATACTTTGTAAATGAAAATATAATTTATTTTTTTAACATTTATTATAAATTGGATTTTCTGGTGACCTTTCAATCTAACAAACAAGCTATAGGAACTGATGAGAAATGCTGGTTTTCTCTGAAATGCTAGTGAGTGAGTTGGTCTTCAGGTGTTTTCTAAGATTCAAAGGCTACTTGTGTAACGTTTGTGGTCCTCTCCTCAAACTCTCCCTCTTCAGTTTTCTTGTGTTAATGTTCTTGTTTGTCTTCAAGTGGATTTAGATAATAAATTTAATTAGTTTCACTTTCCTATACCAATGAAATTTATTGCGAATGTTAATATGTTATTCAAATAGCTTATTTGAAAATAAATTCAAATACCTTCTATTTGACTACCCTCTATTTATTTATTTATTTATCACTCACCTCTTCTGTTTTTTATTTTTTTATTTTGCTCCTGAACAATAAATTTGTATAAGCCTATAAGGTTAAAGTTTGAAATAGTAGAAAATTGAAAGAAAAAAAAAAAGGACCATAGAGGATTTTTTTATGGATTTAATGTTGCTAAAGTGAATGTATATAAGTTATCTACATTCGCTCCTAAAACGACGTCATTTTGGGTTAAAAAATTAAAAAATTATAATAAAAAAGACTATTATAACCCTGAAATAAATTATAATTACAAAATCAAAATGACGTCGTTTTGGGCTCACTGTAGAGAAGTTATCTACATTAACCGTAGAAAAAGCAAACCCTTTTTTATATATATTCTTGTTTATAAATGGTAATTTTGATAAAATTGAAAAAAAAAAATGAAGAAAGTAAGCGATAAAAACAATCTGATAAGTGATTTTATTTGAGATATTTTTTTCCATAAACCATAAAATCTACTTTTTAATATGGTTATATTATATAGAATAATATAAAAATTATAAATGGACATTCACTTACGATTTTGGGATTATATTTGAGAGAAATGATGCCTAATGGAGTCAGCATATAGCACATATTTAGCCTTGCTTTCCTACACTGGACCAATCCTCATTCCAAATTTCCAATTAACTTTCTCACTGTGATCATTCAAGGAAAGCACAACATTAGTGAATGTTGCCTTTTCTTGTAATCTTTTCCAAGTAGAGAAAATCTTGGACGGTCGTAAGGCCTAAAATTAAAGTAAGCGTGAATTTACTGTCCCTCATTTTTGTGCCACTATTATGACCAATACATATGATTTAAAATGATTATTATCCATCCACAAACGACTCTCTAGAGTATAGAATCTAGAGAAAAAGATAAAACTTTCTAATGATGGCTTCAATTTGTTATATTACAAATTAATTTTTCGGTTTCAGGTGTTGATGTTCGAAGCACATGCAGCGAAAAGATCAATAAATTTGCAACTCTATGGGCCAATGACCTTTACTTTTTCCTAAATTGAATGCTTGAATTGGGAAAATCATCACTTGTGCTCCATTCCCTTTGAGTTTTATTGAGTGAAGTACACGGGCTTTGATTAAACAAAGGTGTCCCAGTTTATTGTAAGAATAAGGATATTCTTACTACTAAAATTTTCTATTACTAATTTATTAACTATTTAATCACCATTCAATAAAAAGAGAGAATGCTAAAATATTTTTGAAAGAAGAGAAAATATTGATCCAATGATAATTAGATAGATAATATGCTGGTAATAAAAGATTTTGATAGTAAGAATATCCCTCCTCTCCTAATTTTTTCTGTACTTGCTTTACTCATTTATCAGAATGAGGTTTCAATTGAATGTTACTATAACCCTTAGAAAGGAAAAAGTCTTGGACCTTTTTACTTATTCAAATCCGTTATTCGACCTGGACTCTTCGCTTTTACATCATTAGAAAATATTAGTGAAGTAAAGATCCAAATCCTATCAACTTTACCTTTTCTTCTTTGAAGCTTTTAAATAGAATAATCTCTTTATCCTTTACTCTTTGTCCCCGTCTCTGAAATTCTCCATTTAAGGGGGGGATTTTTTCTAGTACCAATTTAGGATTCCATTAGTCATTGCAGTGAGTTTAATTTGTTTAAGGGGAAAAAAAAAACTATTCTACGAATCATTTTAGCAAACTAAGAAAGAAAAAAAAAGGCAAAGACTTGTGAGGCAGCAATTAAATCCAAATATATATTTGCGTTTGATACAATGGCAGACGCACTTGGGTGCCATTGTCTGCACTTGCGAACATAAAATTAAGGAATTTTTTTTTTACAATAGGGTGTATAATTCAAGTCAAGTAAAAATAAAATAAGAAGATTGAAAAGAAAAAGTAAAGAGGGGAAGATAATTATATGGGATTTTTCACTTTTTTGTGAAACAAAATTGGCCAATTTTGGATCAAATAAATATCGACAAATGTGAGATCGATTAACCCCTACAATTATACTATATTTTACAAATATTTTTTTGTGGTGTTTATTTTTTTAATTATCATTATCGATTATTTCCTTATAACTTTGGTTGATTGACCAAAGCTTTACTTTTAAAGTGAAAGCAAAAATTGGATCATGATTATGATCTTTAACAAAAAAAATCAGCGACGATGCCCCCAAACCCCCATCCTAAATATGTAGACATAAATAATTTTTTTAGCTCGCCACTAGCTTGATATATGATAGTTCGTAAGTAGTCCTTCAAAGAATTTGAAAAAAATAAAAATAAAATCCTCATGCTCTTTCTCACGGTGAAAGATTTTTGGTTTCTCTAAGATGTGATGTGAAATTTAATAAACAGAGTGTAAAATTATAATCGTTGATTAAAAAATTAAGAGAGTATATTTCAATTAATTCATAATTTGTTATGTATGTGTATATATATATATACATATATTATTGCAATCTTAGTCTTTAACTTTTCATTAATAATTATACTTTTGTGTTTTACTTTCCAAAATACAACTTCATATTTTATTATACATGTATACGTATTTTATTATAAAATCAGCAGTTAAGTTTTTTAATCAATGAGTATAATTTTGTATTTTAATTTTTAAAATACAAATTTAATTTTAGAAGAATCAAATTTAAAAGTTTAATAAATTATATTATAGTTATATTTATGTAAGTATTTCTTGGGAATTATTACTCCAACCTTTTGCTTCCATCGTACTTGTAACCAAAAAAGAGAGCTTAGGTATAATTAATTATGTTGAAATCGTGTTTTTTTTTTCTTGCCGATAAAATTCTTTTATTTTCTTTTGGAAATCAAAATGGTCGTGCCTAACAGTAAATATTAGAATCAACTGATAGAGGGTGTTTTAATTTAATCAGGTTTCTTGAATTCGAATTCTCAATATGCAATTATATTAAATTTTCAATAAGAAGAGAAATAACAAAAAAGTTACACCATAGTTTATTTTATAATTATAGCTTGATCTAGAGATAATATTTATTTATTTATTTATTTCGGTTAGAAATGAGATTTATGATTTGGTGGAAACATTTTAGCAAGAGCATCGAGTCAATAAAAAGAGGAGGGATATTTTTACTATCAAAATTTTCTACTACCAACTTACTACCTATTTAATCACCATTGGATCAACATATTCTTTCTTTTTTCAAAAACTTTTTAATATTCTCTCTCTTTAATTCAATGGTGATTAGATAGGTAGTAAGTTAATAATAAAAAAATTTGGTAGTAAGAATATCCTTCATCCATTAAAAATACTTAATCGGTTACAGGTAATTTAATAAGAAAACGAAAAACTCATGCAATAAATGCTCGAGTTACAAAGTAAGATATACAATAGTTGAGCATCTTTTGCAGTTTTTTTTTTTTAGAATTAGATATCTTGTTATACTTACAACATATTTTCTTTTATAACCTCTTATAACCAATATTTTAACCGTTAATTTCCGTCAATCAATGGTTAAGATTTTCACTAATAAAATTTATTAATTATTTATTAATTCACAATAAATCTTAACCGTTGATTGACAGGAATCAACGGTTAAGATATTGGTTGTAAGAGGTTGTAAAGGAAAATAAGGTGTAAGTATAATCTCTCCCCTTATTATATAATATAAAAAATAATAATAAACAGTTTCATAAATGTGAATCATTGGTTGATGATTTGTACTTTGTAATTTTTTTAGAACTTAAGAGAATTCTTATCGGAGATATATATTTGTTATACTAATTAGAGGCAGGATCGTTTAACACCGGATCTAAGAGTCGTTAGATCAAAAAAGATCAACGATTCTGATTTACAAACATGTGACATCATTGATCTTTTTTGATATAATAACTATTAGATGAGATGTAAAATTTAAAATTTAACACTAATATCAAAAGATCATGCCTCTACTAATTATGCTGGTAAATAATTGTGTATAGCACAATAATTAATCCACATACTTTATCTCTAGTAACCCTTCAAATCCCCATTTAAGTCTCTATTTTTATTTTTTTTGGAAAATCCCATTTAAGTCATCTACTTGGTCCTGTGCAAATACTTTTACCCTTGTTAACCCTATCGTACGGAAAATCTAATGAGCTCTTCACATTGATAACAAAGAGAGGATTTATTATGGATCAGGAATATCATTTTTTAAGTAGTCCCTTAATTTTTTTTTTTTTTGAAACAGAGGGAAATTAAAAACTACAGAATACAGATGCGAGGGCTAGAAATGCCCATGGAGTCTCTAGCTAACAAAATATGACAAGCTAAAGGCGGTTCAAAAAACAAATGTTCATCCCAGTCTTGGAAGTGATAACTATAAGACGCCATCCAGTCTGCCACTGCATTCCCTTCTCGAAATGAATGAGTGATGATCGTATTCCAATCCTCCTGAAGAAGGTGACGAATCCTGTTAATAAGAGAGAATAGAGGGTGGTTTTGATGGCAACCTTTGTTGATAAGAGTGACAGCTACCAAGGAGTCACCCTCTATGCAAACATTATTGAACCCCAGTCTTTTAGCATGCTGGATTCCTTCAAGAAAAGCTCTAAGTTCAGCCGTTAAGGAGCTACCATGACCCAGTCTCCCACAGAAGCCCAGAATCCACTTGCCCGTGTCATCCCTAATGACTCCCCCATAGCTGGAGCTCCTCCCTTCCTGGATCGAGGAGCCATCGACATTAACTTTAGTCCAACCACTGCACGGGTGCTGCCAGCAAATCTGGTGCTCCATCCTGTTCGGCTTTGCTAGTCCGTTTGAGCTAAGGAGATTTTGAGCTGTTATAAAATGATGAACATGATTATGGATCTAAAAAGAAAGTAGCCTCGAGTGTAAAGTTTTGTTATCGAAGACGAGTGTATTCCTTGCTTTCCAAATGTGCCAGCAGGTGACTCCAAATAAGATATGCCAGAGGTGGGATTGATTTGCAGGCTTGAGATTCTCATCGAACCAGCTTTGGGCAGGTTGGTTGAAGAAAGAGTTATCCGTTTTTAAGCCCATACCGTACCAAATAACTCTACTTGAGTCGCAGTCCCTCAAAAGGTGAAGCGCTGTTTCTTCTTGTACGTGACATCTCGGGCACCAAGCTGAGTCAGTGAGCTTACGTTGCAATCTTCTAGCATTTGTTAGCAGGATTTCGCTCTTAGCTTGCCAGAGGAAGAATTGAATACGTAGGGGACCGTTCCAGCTCCACAGCACGTTCCAGTTAAAGCCATCATAACTTTGCGACTCCTGAGTGATAAGCTTGTATGCAGATTTGATGCTGAAACGGAAGTCAAGGGCATGGATCCAAATAGGTCTGTCTCCCCCATTTAAGTTGGAGGGGGGGAGGATATTGGCTATCTTGTCACATAAATCAGGAGGGATAAGGTCGTTGATAAAGTTCCAATTCCAATGGCCATCATCTGTAACAAACTTGTCAACCGACCAGGTTTGCATAGTGTTAGGAATTTCCTTCATAGCCTGGTTCAGCAGCGGACCAGTATTTGGGACCCAGTTATCAGCCCAGAAGTTGGTGCTCTTCCCGTCTCCCACAAGTATGCGAGTGCCCTCTATGGTTGGATGCCACCATTTGAGAATTCCCTTCCAAAGAGGGGATGCTGACTTGCTACCAGTCAGTTTGGGAATAGTATCATCTCCCACCCTATACTTGTTTTTTAAAACTCTAACCCAAAGAGCATCCGGTTTGGTGATTAATCCATGCCTCAGCTTCATTATGGAAGCCTGGTTCACTTGCCTAACACGTCTGATGCCTAGGCCACCCGACTTTTTGTCTCTGCAAACATTGTCCCAAGCTGTTCCATGGATACTTCGAGCCTCATGATTCGAACCCCAGACAAAGTCTCTTAATCTCCTTTCAATACCATCGCAGATCTTTGCTGGCAGTATGCAAGTTTGCATAGTGTATGTAGGAATGGAGGACAAAACCGAGTTAACAAGTGTTGTTCTACCCGCCAAGGAAAGAGTTGCTCTTTGCCAAGTGCTAAGTCTAGCATCCATATTTTTAAGTATAAAGTTGAATTTCTCTGCTGAAACTCTATCATGCATGATTGGGATTCCCAAATATTTTCCCAAGTCATTTGTTCTTGTGAAACCGAGTTCCTTGGAAATATGATCAGCCCTTGAATGATGGATGTTTTTAGAGAAGAACACCTTGGTCTTATCCTGGTTAATTTTCTGCCCAGAAGCCTTACAGAAGCAGTCCAGCACTTGCGAGATAATTTGAGCTTGCTCAGTAGAGGCCTCAGAGAACAGAAGCATATCATCTGCAAAGAACAAATGCGATATTGGTGGGCCCCCTTTTCTAAGGGTAATGGGTTTCCACTCTTTCTTCCCAACCTTATCATTAATAAGATGAGCCAATTTCTCAATACAGAGAACAAACAGGTAAGGAGATAGAGGATCACCTTGTCTTATACCCCTAGAAGATTTGAAATCCCTTGTTTGGCATCCATTCCAAAGGACGTTCAAAGTAGCGGAGGATACGCATTCCATAATGAGTTGGACCATTTGAGTAGGAAGCCGAGCATCCAAAAGAGTTTGCTCCAGAAAAACCCAATCAATCCTATCATAGGCTTTCTCAAGGTCCACCTTGATTGCCATCCACCCCTTTGTCCCTTTCTTCCTCCTCATAGAGTGAATAATTTCTTGAGCTATGACAATGTTGTCCGAGCTTTGCCTACCACGGATGAAACTGCATTGGTTGGGGAGGACAATGTTATTCATGTGAGGCCTAAGACGCTGAGCCAACAGCTTGGTAACAACCTTGTAGATGACATTGCATAAACTAATCGGTCTCAATTGATGAATGGAAGTAGGATTAACCACTTTAGGGACAAGACATAGAAGAGTTTGGTTAACCTCCTTGATTTTGGTTGGATTACTGAACACCTCCTTCACAAAGGCACAAACACTATTCTTAATAACTTCCCATTGAGACTGGAAGAAGATTGCGTGGAGACCATCCTTCCCAGGAGCTTTGTACGGTTACATGCTAAACACCGTTTCCTTGATTTCCAAGTCGGAAGGACCTCTGTGAAGAACCTCAAAAGATTTTGAGGTGATCTTGGGAAAACAGCCCGTAATCGGAAAGGGAGATGGGGAACTCCCAGCTGAATACAGGACCTCAAAAAACGCCACTGCCATTTCCTTCACCTCACCTGGATCTGCATGCCAGACTCCGTGATCATCCTGAACCAAGTGAATTTTATTCTGCCTCCTTCTGACATTTGTAGCTGTATGGTAGAAGCGGTTATTGCCATCCCCAAAGCGAAGCCAATTACATCTAGCTTGCTGGAAGAGATTTAGCTCCTCTTGTGAATAAATGGTTTGAAGTTCACTCCAAAGATGACTTCTGAGTCTTTCGAGGTTGTGATCAGCCGAAATACCCAGCTTCCTATCTATTCCCAACAATCTTGCATGCAAAGAGTGTTTTCTCCGAAGGTGTTCCTTGAAAACTGAACAGTGCCAAGTTGTTGCTTCACCTTCAAACTTTTGAGTAGCCTGAACCCAATCTGAATTACCATCCCAGCTGTCCTTGACTATGCCTTTGAACTCTTGTCTCGTTAGCCAAGAAGCAAAGAACCGAAAGGGTTTCAAATCTCTTATAGCCAAGTTTGTCTCCCCATCTCTCAACAACAGCGGCCGATGGTCTGAGTTGAAGAAAGGGAGGTGAAAGACATATCTATGGGGGAAGGCCTGCATACCTTCAACATTTGTAACTGCCCTATCCAGACGTTCAAAGAGGTTACCACGTCTCCAAGTGAAAGGAGGGCCTGAGTGGCCCAGATCCTCCAGGTTGCAGCTGCTAAGGCAGGTTGTAAAATCAGATATGCTTCCTTGACAAGGAGGTTTCCCTCCTTTTTTCTCATTTGGGTGAGTTAAAGAGTTGAAATCACCTAGAAGTAACCAAGGTGTGGGACCCCCTTGGCTTAACCTAAAAATATCAGACCAGAGAGTTTTACGTTCCACTCTTCGAGGGCTAGCGTAAATAAGGGTGATGTTTTCTTCTTTCCCTGTCCGCTTCCACTGGATATTAGCATGCATGTATTGATGCTTAGCTTCCTGAGCAGCTACCTCCACGTCCGATTTGTTCCACAACAGCCAAAGACCCCCAGAGAAACCAATGGGGTCTTGTTTGTGGAAACCATCAAACCCCATTTGTTTAATCTTTCTAGTGGCTTTAGACCCACTGATCCTAGTTTCCAGCAAAGCTAAAACTTTGATGTCATACTTCCTTACAATATCTCTAATGAGACAGGTCAGACCCTTTTTGTTAGCACCGCGGCAATTCCAAGAGCAGACCGACATAAAGACTTGTATGGATAGTAGAAAGGGCATAAAGCCCTGACCTCAAAGGTCACAGTATGATCGAGCCCCTCCCAACAGTTGTAGGGTCCTGTCAAGAGCTGCCTCATTTTGTTCTGCTGTATGATACTTCATCGTATCCAATATTTCCCTTTCTGCTTCCATTCTACTCTTCTGAATTTTCGCAGCCTGCATTTGGTCAGGTTGAAAGTTGGTAACAGGGGCTAAAGGCTTTTCCTTCTCCTCGGTTGCATGCATGCGTTGGGGCACGGTACCTTTTGTCGTAGTTGATAACACTTCAATACCAGTTTTCTTCCCTCCAGATGTAGTACCGTGGTTTGCTGGGATTGCATACTTAAGGTTGGGCCCCACCTCAGAGCCTCTACCTTTTGTTTCCTTCTTTTCCATAACTTTCCTCTTCGTATCATTTTCTGACACCCCTTTACTTATGAAAGTACCTGTGTTCTTTGAAGCAGGGACCTTTAAGGAAGTAAGTTCCTCGATCTGTATCCCTGGCGAAGTTCCCTTCGCTGCATCTGTACCCTCTGCTGCTAACTGGCAAGGCTTTTGGTTCAGGGCTATATTTGCAGGCTTAGGCACAGTCAAAGGTATCGCATGTTGGGCTGCGTTCCGTTGACCTTGGTTCGTTGGATTTCTAGTCTGGTAAGACGTCCCTCCTCCCCGGTTCACCGGAGAAACTTTTGGCCGTCGACCTCTATTTTGTCTTTGCACCACCATCCAGGCACCAAAGGCATCATCACCAACCTTCACCTTCTCTTTGGTATTACCTTCTGCACTGATTCTGCCGACCTGTTGTTGTGCTGCTACTTGCTGAGGATTCACAGCAAATCCTGTCCCCCCATTACTGCAGAATTCCTTCCGGTGGCCATATTGGCCGCAAGCAAAGCAAACCATATGTAAACCCTCATAACCGACCTGGTAAACCTTCCCTGCGAATTGGAATTTTGACAGCAGGCTCTTCCGAAGGTCAATCTCGACACAGAGACGCGCGAACCTAGCTCTATCTGTTACCTCTCCTTGCACACCCTCCACCTTCTTTAGAGAATTTTTGTCAATCTTCAACGTCCTTCCAAAAATACCTCCTATCTTCCATAGGTGGTTCACAGAATATAGTTCCATCGGAAGACCAGGGATTCTTAACCAAACCGCAAGCTTTTTGAAGGATTCATCATAGGGGTCAAATAACGGCCTCCAGCGTTGCACCACCACGTAGTGATCAGCCACTATCGACGGACCTTCTTGGAGCACATGGAAATAATCTTTTTCCTCATTAAATCTAAGGAGAATGTAACCATTGTCCAGGTCGATACGTTCAAAGTTCCCGACCAAACCCCACATCTTCTGTAATCTAGACATCATAAAGGTTGTGTTGATACGCTTCCCCATCAGCTTAATAACGAGTGCGTTGTGCCATTGTTTACAATCTTCTCTGTATTGCGTTTTGGAGACCTTGTATGCTGGGCAAAGCGGGTCATCTGAGTCCTTCTCCAGTAAATCTTCAAGCATTTGTAGCTCTTCCTCGTCTGACCTTTTTTGGAGAATTCTCCAGTCTTCCTCTTCATTAGTGGATCCTCCTTCACCGTTCAAGACAAGTAACTTGTCCTTGTACGAGACCAGTTTCCTGACGTGAGTGGATGTTGTCTTAGGATTAACACCCGATAGGGTATTTTCTCCCATCATCTCAGCCTGAGTCTCTTCCACAATGGTATTTACACCATTAACTTGCTGATCTCCTCCTTCCTTCGGAGTAGCAGAGGATAAAACCTCTTCGCCAGTTGGCTTAAACGCCTCAGAAGGATCCGAGCTGACCTCAATGCTGTCAGTTTCTAAGACTTTCTCCATCACCACATCTCCTCCATTCAGAAGCTGTGTCTCCTTCCCCAGAATTATTTCAATTCCTAGCTGAGCCTCCTTCACCGGAGTAATGTTAACAAAACCCCGTTTGTCACCTTTGGAAGTAACTTTTTCGCCGGATCCTCTCTCTTTCTCCATCCTCTTCTTCGTTCGCGTTTTCATCTCCCCTCCTTCACCGGAGTAATAGTCCCTTAATTTAAATGAAGGTAAAACTGAGAAAAAGAATAAATAGCAGTAGTAAAAAAAAAAATTAATATTATGTGAGGGAACATCAAACCATTGATGATCCTAGAGCACATAAAATATTTCCCATATCAAGATCAACTCGCTAATGCGACAAAGATTTTAAGTGAGATACCTTGGCAGTGGTGCTGCCAATTGTGGTGGTGACAACCTCAGCTGAAACTGAAGAGGTTCTTGGACACAAACCTTGAAAGTGAAGACGCCGATTCCCATGGTGTACCACCGTGGTTAATTGTGAGTTGTGACTCTAGCAAAGTCCACATAGTCAATGATTCATGTCCACGAACAGAAGCACCAAGTCTTCGGAGGTTGAACCAAAAATATTCAATGGCGTAATTGAGAAATGGTTGCTAATATTTCGCAGAACCAAATATTCTACATGATCACTTTGAAAAGAAACAAATATGATCACTTTCGGAGTCTTGACCAACTAAAAAATGTGCATCCCGTGAGCAGCTAATTCTGCATGATATCCTGGTTGGAAGCAGCTCTTCATAAAAAATAAACTTGCATTACAACTTAATAGCCACACCGATAGACAAAAATAGTATTTAACTATTAAAGACTTAAGTAAAGTATTTTTTTTTATTTAATCATTCAAATCTTTTTATTATAAATATATAAATAAATATTTTTAATTTATAAAATTGTGATTTTTTTAAATATACGAAAACTTGCTTTAAATTTTGCTTTTTTTCTGATAAAATATTCTTATTAGAGAAACTTCTTAAATTACTACTTTGAAAGTTAATAAATATATGTGAAAATAAATCATATTTTAAAGGGAATTATATTTCTTATGCATATGACACTTTTGTCTCATACAATATAAAAAACATATTCCTTTATTTTAAATTAAGGTCACAGTACCTAGCTTAGGAGTACTAGCTTCGTCAAGAAGTGGAGTCTAAATTGGCCAGTCCCATTTTAATAACTTGATACACTATTTTTTGGTTTAGTGCGTATTTATATTGGATAATTTTAAATAAATAGTTTTTTAAAAAAGGTAAGGAAAAAAATTATTTTTCATAATTAATTAGTCACAAAACATGAATTTAGTCTTTACGTTAATATGATCTAACTAATGATGAATTATTACATTTAATATTTACGAGTAAGCTATTTAGATAGAGGGTAAAAAATAAAGAAAATATACCATTTTAATTTATGTTGTCATGTTATGTTAGTATTTTATGATATATTAAACTTGTATATATTTTTTGTGATTTTAATAAAATTATTTAAAATAATTTTTTGATACACTATTATATTTTGATTATTTCTTTGTTAAGTTTTAGACAAAGTTATTAAAAAATATAGAAACTCTCAAATCATATATGACTCACTTTAGATTAATATGTTACAAGATTAATGAATAACTAAAATTAATATACGCTACTGAAGATTTGTATGAGTTTATATAGAAATTTTATATTTAATTGTTAATTTATACTTAGTAGTATATAATGTTTATCAAAAGAGAGTTAACAATAATATTGAACAAAATATTTAATGATGAAATATTATTAGCATCGTCGTTGATATCTCTGAAAATAATTTTAATTATGTGAAAAGATATACATATAACTTTCTTTTACATTATAATTTCTTATAATGATTTTATCATTAATATTATTTTATTATCAATGATTTCATTTTGATTTAATTAACTATAACAACAACTATCATAAAAAATTATAAAGAAAAAATAGATGTGTAAGTTTAAAGCTTAAACTCTCTTATTATTTATAGGGATAAGATATTCTTACTACCCATTTTTTCTACTACCATTCCACTACCACTTTAGTTACCATTGGATTAGAGGAAAAGTTGAATGATGAGAGAAAAAATTTACTTTTGAATCCAATGATGATTAAAGTAGTAGTGGAGTGATAGTAGAAAAAATAGGTAGTAGAAATATCCTATTCCTTATTTATATATAATATAAATGTTAAACATTTATAATTATTATTTTGGTATAACTTGAAGGCTCGTTTGAGGAGAGAAACGCAACCTCTGTTTCCTAATTTTTTTAAAATAAATTTTAAACCCTTAATCATTGTTCTTAAAATCTCGATTTTTCACTATAATTCTATGATTTTGCGATTTTTTTTTATCAAAACGATTTTACTAATATTTCAAACGTTTTTACGTTTGTTTATGAATTTTTTATACCACAATTTTAGGTTTTACAATTTTTTAATCTATTTCCGATTTTACTTAATATCTTAATTTTAAAAACATCGCCCTTAATCCAAACAAATTCTTAAAACCTCAATTGACAAATGAGATACTTTTATGGTTATGTTAAATGTTCATTAACTACTTCTTCAACTGATTCAATCACTTAGAATAAAAGATTCAATTAATTATTATCAAATAAATTAGTTAATTTGTCTCATTACTTAACAGAACCAAATACTGTTAGCGTTGGGAGGTGCGTTCAAAATTAAAATGAAGAACTTTCTATCTATTGAATAAAGTAAAATAAAAGAGAATGATACGCACGTGCAAGTCAAGACAATTTGTTTCTAATGGAACTAATTGTGTGCTAGTTACAATGACAAGTAATGAATTAAATCTCAGTCATGTGATTATTTGATGGGGATATTATTTGTCATTAATAAAATAAATTATCTCATCTAATATGTAAAATAATTAAATGAAATTCACTTTTTTTTCTTCTCTTTTTCTTAGTAAGTCTTCTCGGACTCACTAAGCAGAAGAGAAAAAAGAAAAAGACAAAAAAGTATTTGAGACCCACTAAGGAGAAGGGAAAGAAAATAAAATAAGTCCTACCCATTTTTTTTTATTTGTTCCATGAGACAAATTATCTATTATCTTATGTAATATAAGAAACATTAATCCATTTATATATATTTTCCACTAATAAAATTATATACTATATACACAAAAAAGTGTATCAAACCAATATATATATATATATATATATATATATATATATATATATATATATATATATATATATATATATATATATATTTCTACTATCATTTTAGATATGGATATCTACGGCTATCCCGAAAACTATGTTATTTTGATTAATGAATAATATTTTTGTAATATTAAGTGAATTAATAAAGGATGTTTATGTAATCTTGTTTATTTTTTATCATATGCATTTTACTGAAACACCCTTCATTAATTAACATAAAATTACAAAAATACCCTTTGTTAATTAAAATGACATAGTTTTTTTTTTTTTGGTAATCGAAAAATGACATAGCTTTTGTGATAACCGTAGCTAACCATATATAAAGTGGCTGTAAAAATATTTTTTTCCACAAATATATATATATATAGAAAAAGTATTTTCTCATTTTCCGTAAGAATTCAATTATTATGCTATGACCCTTCGATTCATGTGCAAAACCTTTTTTTCCTTTTCTAATAAATATGGCACTTACTACTAATTGAATCACGAGAGAATTTAGTTCTTCATGTGGATGTCACATATTTGGATAATTTTATTTCTTATAATATTAATATCAAATCCTATATATATATATATAGAAAAAAGGGTTTTCATTTCCTTGCATAACATAATTTAACAAACTTTCTACACATATGCAAAGTCCTTTTTTTCTAATAAATATGGGACTTACTATTAATTGAATCACAAGAAGAGAATTTAGTTATTCATGTGGATCTCACATATTTGGATAATTTTATTTCTTATAATAATAAACATAAAACCCTTTTCTAAATGTGTTTGGATATCAAATTAGGGTTTTATAAGAGTTATGTTATAGGAAAAGTGATTATGTTATGTTATAAATATTCATTTTACGTGTCAGAATTTTTTTAATACTTTTTTTGCTTTAAAAATTACGGGTCCCACAAAATGTCGTGTGCGTAGGAAAATTTGTGAGGTCATGTTAAATGATAGATGTAAATCCCGTCAAATTAATAATAAAGTTTATTGTTATTTTGTTTTCCCGAAACATAGATGTTTGCATGAAGCAGAAGACAGAAAAAGGTAAGTAATAAATCTGAAGGGGGTTGGTTGGTGTTCTGACTAGAGAGATTTGTTGTGGGTTGTGGGAAGACGTGGAGGAGGGTCTAAAAAGGTGCAACCTCAGAGGCAATACGGATTCAAAAGAGAAAGAAAAGAATAGATATCAGAAGAGCAACATTTAAGTCTAAAAATAAAAGAGCATGAGTTGCTCTTAAATTCTTAATCCCATGCCATGCGCAAACAGCCTTGGATTGAAGCCAAAATTTAAAATGAGAGAGAAAGAGAAAGAGAAACATCGAAGGTGGAGCCATGGAAAGATAGCATAAGGAAAAGCAGAGCTAGCAACTAGCAACAGCAGAAGGAGCAGAGAAGCATGAGAGACTAGGGACTAGAGAGCAGTTGTAGAGCTGTCAGCTTCTGTCTATCTCATCCTTCTTTCCACACTTTGACCTTTACACTTTTCAATTATTAAATACAAATTATTATTAGAGAAATATTACTCTCCTTTTACATAAGATAACTTATCTTATTTTCTCTTACTTCGATTTTCGCACCCCATTTTTTATTTATTTATTTATTCTTATAATGGTGGGATCCATCCATTTTCTCTTATAATGATATTAATAAAATCCTTATTATTATTATTTTTTTATCTATTTCAATAAAAAAAGTAAAATTTAAGTAACAACATTAATATTTAATTAGAACTTGTTCTAAACTTCTAATCCTTTTAACTGATGTTAAATAGGGATAAATAAATCTCATGTAGTAGAAATAGCCCTCCTCTCATGTTAGTGAGAGCTCGATTTTTGTGTTAATATTTTCTTTCATTTTCTTTTTTTATTTAAATTAATGGACCCACTTGATTGTATGTGTAGGAGAAAAGCTCTTTTAATATTGCATGAGAAAATGCAATCCCTTTTAAATAATACCTGGCAATAAAAATACAGAAATATTATGAGAAGTTTTACTATTATATATTCAATATAATTCATCAGAAGTTGTCATACGTACCAAGTCATTTTCATCTATACTTACGTAATAGGAACACCGATTAAAATGTTACTTTTTATTAAGTTTTTTATCTAAATGTTACTTGAACTGTGTTAATTCTCAATATGTCACGTGGACAAGTTCATTAGGCACTATAACGAATTCAGTTTGTTGACGTGTCACATTTCTAGTGGATAACAAATATCAAGTTAAAAAAAATTCAACTTAGCTACATTGGGTAATTTAACCAAGTTCGCTATCCCGTGTAACGAATTTGGTGTTCTCTAAAAACATGACATGTCAGCAAACTGAATTTGTTATTGTGTCCAGCGAACTTGTCCACGTGACATATTAAAAAATAACACTATTCGCGTGATATTTTGGAAAAAAAATTTGATGAATAATAATATTTTGGTCACTGTTCTAACATAATGATCAGTTTTTGTCATATAGTGGTAGTAACATAGCTAAAACTAGAATATTGGTGTACTACGTCTTTCTATATGTTACGTAAACAACCCTCTTATTTTGTCATCAACCTTTTTGTCACTTTGCTTTTTTGCGATGTTGAATAGTAACATAGCTAAGACAATAATATTGGTGTGCTACAACTAATTTTTTTATATGATACATGAAAACAAAACTCATATGTTTTGTCAATTTGCATTTAGCTATATGAATAGATTCATTTTATTTAAAACGCATCATAAATTTGTTAAAAAACAAAGCTACTAAAACATAAATGTTTTTATTATGACTTACGCTTTTAGTTTGTTACAACTTACAACAAAGTAGGGGTGTCAAATATAGGTTATGACACGTGGGTCGATTCGTAATACGACACGAAAATTCATGTTCGGATTGATCCGTAAAATTTGTGTTGTGTTCATGTTAGGAAAAATGACACGTAAAAAATTCATGTCGTATTTGTGTTGAGGTATTCGTGTTGAGGTATTCGTGTTCGTGTCTTACTCATATTTTTTTATTATTTAAAAAAAAATTATTTTTGAACCATTTTTTAAAATTTTTATTGTCAATTACCATTTTGATTCCTATTTTACATGTTTTTCGTATCGTGTCGTATCAACCCGTAAAAAATCCGTGTCGTGTAAGTGTTGAAGATTTTGACACGAATAAAAATTCGTGTCATGTTACTGTTGAAGTATTCGTTTCGTGTCAAATTCGTGTTATATCAACCCGTTTTGACACCGTTACAACAAACCAATTAAAGACGATGATACATAGTTGTACTTAAAAATAAGACTCATAAACCCCAGGGTAGTTCAGATGATAGTTGAGCTCTCAAGATATTGCTTGGTGTAGGGATCAAACCCTGCCTCAAGCAGTTTTTTGAAAAAAAAAATTCGGACAATGAGGGACTAGCCCAAATGGGCCGTACCCCGGGGACATGGTGCCCGGAGAATGTTGAATGGAGATACCTCCTGACAATGTACCAAAAAATAAATAAAAATAAGACTCATAAATTAAGATAGACACAGTCATAATTCGAGGCACAATTTATCATACTCATCGTTTGCACGTCCAATAAAAAATGTGACAGCTACTTAAATTGTTTATAGTATTCAATTCATGTTACAGAGGTAGGTACACAAAGTACAATCTTTACATACACTATGGATTTTCAAAATCAGAACAGACACAAGCAGAGATCTTATAAGTATCATTATAGGGATATTCTCATTATAAAAAATTTGCACTATCAACTTATTACCTATATAATTTCCATTAAATTAATATTTTCTTTCTCTTCAATTTTTTTTTAAGATTCTATCTCTTTAATCTAATAGTGATGTGATAGTAATAAATTAGTAATAAGAATTTTTGGTAATTAGAATATCTTAACTCAACGAAAAAACAAAGTCAAAATAAAATGGTCAAAGGAAAAAGTTTATAGCAGTCACTGAACACGGGAAATACATGTTTATTATTATTTGGAAATACATATTTATTATCTGATTTTTTATCATGAATTAACTGTAATTAAACGTATCATGATTAAATATTTGTTAATATTATAAATATATTAAGTAATAAACCATTCTAAAATTTATAAAAAAAGAAATTAAGTCAAGTTCCAAATTAATATAAAAATTAATATTGTTTCCTATAAAATAAAAAAGTTAATAATTAAAGTTAACTAATAGTTATCAAATAAATGTCATATGAAGTAAAATAAAATAAAAAGTTATTATATTGTATAATACTTTTAAACTCTTATCTTAGACAGGAGTAAAACATTTTAATATATAATACATGTAAAAGTTAAAAAGTTATATACTTTTCACCAAAATAAAAAAGTTATATACTTGTAAATCTCAGATGAAATTATTTAATAAAACATCTGAAATATATAAAAAATAAGAGAGCGATAAATCATATTACGCTTTGCCTTTTGACATATAAGTACTTTCATTTGATTAAAAAAATTGTAGATTGAGTTAAAAAACCTCTTCAATTCATAGCCTTGGGAGAATATTCTCACGGTATTTTAAAGGGCGTAATATTTAAGATGTATTTATTGATTACTAATTTTTTGATAAAAATTTAAAAATATTAAATATAATTATCGGATGCTAAAATATTTGATAACTCACGTTATAAAAAAAAAATTTGCTAACTTATTTGTTAATTTTTCAGCTATTTCATTACGACAAAATAGATTTTTGTTTTGCATTTTCCATATATATATATTTTTTAACGAGTAAATTATTTTTTGGATTCTGGACAAAAATTACGCGGTCCATTTTAATTTTTTTTAAATTGATTGATGATCTTTCTAAAATTCAAAATAGATCTAATTATAAAATTTTGTTCTCTCTGAAATTCAAAGAAGACCCTCGTTAATCCCTCAAAAAATCTAACATGGATCTATTTCGAATTTCAAAAGGATCACAGTCAATTCATTTTTTTTCTTCTAAAGGATTAAATTAGGTCCTATAATATTTATTAAGGTCTCAAAAGATACTTTACTCTATTTTAATTATACACACGTTATTATAAATTTAGAATAAAAACTATTGTCAAATATTTAAGGAAAAAGTGTATATCAAATTTTTTTTATATCAAGTGTGTATCATTTTAAAAGACATAAAGTTATGTCATTTTAAGTGAGAGAAAGAGATAAATCATGAGAGAGATAGTGAGGGAGAAAAATTTTAAAAATGTAAATCCCACATATGAGAGTGAAAGGACGCAAAGTATGTGATTTTAGTAATATTTAATATAAAAACATGAAAAGGTCAATTAAAATAGCAACAAAACAAAAGCAGAATGTGGGCCAACTAGAACATAATTGATGGGCTATTTCTGAGAAATTAAACTCCAGAAGGAACTAGGCCAAGTTTAATATGCATAAAACTAGTTATTTTTTCTCTCCATAATTTTTATACATTATTTTTATTTTTTGATTGATTTGTTTTTTTATTTACACTTGAATTATAATATTTCTTTTTCCATTTTACTTTCCAGTTTTTTGTTTTAAAAATTAAAACAATGTTATTTAAAAATTTATTTATTTTTATCAAATGTAAATTTTATTCCCAGCATATCTTAAAAAAAAAATAGCAAATTCATTTTAAACCCATTTCAAATGGAATTTAATCCAAGTAAAACTTAAGTATAATCTTGACTATTGTTCTTAATTGTAAAAATGAATCTGGGTGTTATAGGATTTGATGTTTCTTATATTATAAGAGATAAAATTATCTTCTACACTCACATAAAAGTATGTGGAGCCATGTGAAGATAAGAGAAAAAGAAAACATGAGCCTACACACTTTTAAATATGTTTAGAAAATAAAATTATCTTCTACAAAGCTAGACATTAAAACCATATATATATATATATATATATATATATATATATATATATATATATATATATATATATATATATATATATATATATATATATATATATATATATGAATATGAGGAGGGATATTCTTATTATCAAAATTTTTTACCACCAACTTATTATCTATCTAATCACCATTGGATCAATATTTTCTCTTTTTTCAAAAACTTTTTAACATTCTTTCTCTTTGATTCAATGGTGATTAGATAGGTAGTAAGTTAGTAGTAGAAAATTTTGGTAGTAAGAATATCCCTCCTATATATATATATATATATATATATATATATGAAAAAATATTTATCCTTTTAAAGGATAGTCATTATAATTAAAATTATTTTTTATTTAATATTTAAATTAAAAAAAGAACCTCACACTTTCTCCCATCATGATTTATATTTCTCTCATAAAACTAATGACACAATTACATGTACTTTAAAAGGATAAATACTGATATATATGTATGGTGCAGGATGTTCTTACAGCAGTGTAAAAGTTAGAAGTCTTACACTCAATCTTGACCATTAATTCACTTGTATCCAATGACTCATATTACTAAAAATTTTGAGCCGTTAGATATAAATGGAATCAATGGATAATATTGAGAGTGTAACTTACACTGGTGTAAAATGATCTATATATATATATATATATATATATATATATATATATATATATATATATATATATATATATATATCAGTTTCAGAAATATTTAGCTAATACAGACCACATATTGTTAATTCAAATTCTTAATCGTGCTTTAATTTTAGCCTTCAATTGCATTTTATTATTTTAAATTTAAATTTTAAATTAGGTAGAACGAAGAGCGTGTACAAAGCTCCATCCATCGTTTAATTCTCAATTATAACAAAATAGCAAGAACTGATTCTGATTATTAGTTTTCCTATTAGTTTTAGAAAATTCCCCTTTTATAAATTGGGTCTTCCAAGACAGAATATCGAAAAACTGTTGGATGGGGTACCGGATCAATGAATTGGGCCTTATATAAAAGCTGTTTCATACATTAAAGTTGCATATACTAATTCAAACAAAAAAAATTCCTGATGACATTTGTACACACCTAGTAAGGAGCAGATCCTATAGGATCCTGAATATTTTGTTACACGAGACACCAATCTTGTTGTGGTTGCCTCAATGTTATACATCAGCAAAAACAAATAGTGTCGTTGTGGTGCACTTCATTAAACCTTTTGACAATATAATTTCAACTCTAAATTTAACTCGTCAATTCACATTAGCTGTTACTTCTTGAAATTACAAGTTCCAATGTAGTTTAGATTTCAGTTATTTTGGATAATTAACCATGAAATTAGGCAATTGCATCTTTGATTTTGACAATATTCCAAATGACATTAGCAAAATCTAGTTAGGACATGCATGAGAGTAGTGCAGAATAAAAAAACTTTTATTGAATTGATTAATGAACTTTACAGCGTGACTACTCAAAGAAAGTCCTCTCTTCCCCTATTATTTACAAGCCACTAGCCAAAAATATATATAAAGCAGCAGAAAACCTATCTTTGACGTGGAAGCAGAACACTACTTGAACCCTCCAGTGGTGAAAATGAGCTCCACAGTCACCATTAGGAAATAAAAGTGGGGGTTTTAGATGACAGTTCCACTAGGAATTAATGCATCCTTGATTACTGTGACAATCCCACTTTTAATGAAATACCCATCTGTTTCTCTTGCAGCTTCTTGGACATTGTCAGTGTTAATAATCTGAGCATTCAAACCAAATGTTAGATTCTCAAAAGATGTAATAACATGTTACATCAATGTAAACAAAAGTAATTTAGTACCTGGCTAACATGTAACGCTACATAGTATGAAAAGAAAACATGTATAGTAGAATTATTCATTAAGGCTTTTTGATATCTAGGTGTATTAAAATTCTCAGATGATAGGACAAAACCAAAAAATTGACAAGTTTAATATGATAAAATGGCTTAGAATGTAAAACGAGGAATTGAAGTGCATATAATTGATGATATTATAACCTTCACATTTTCCCCAATTCTAGCATTCTTGTCAATAATTGCCCTTTTGATATGAGAGTTCCTGCCAATACCAATCGGAACACTGCCTTTAGCAGCCAGAAACCTCTTATCAGCTTCCGTCTGGAACACAACAATCAGAAAACCAATGTTGCAGTTAGAACTGGTGGTCAAACTTAATTCAATCCTATTAACCTTACTCATCTGCAGTTACAATCGATGAATCTAACCACATCTAAGCGTTTCAACCACTTTCATGAGTCAAATCTTGGGATATTAGAACTTGAAATAATAGGCGCAACTTATTTAACCACATCATTACCTCATAATAATCTGCCCCCATTAACAAGGTGTCTTCAATAATTGCACCTTCTGATATGCAAGATCTCAGCCCAACCACAGAATGGTGAATTTTGCAGTTCTATGGAACAAAAATATGGAATACAAGGTTAGTTTCCTATAAATAAAATAATCCCATTATATTTGACATCTTTTGTCTAAAGAAGTATAAATCCCCCATTCATAGAATAGATCAGTAGATTGTCAAGGTTTTAAAAGGCTTACCTTAATCACACATCCTTCACCAATAACACTATCGGTGACATCAGCGTCAAGCATCTTAGATGGAGGCAAATATCGTGGTTGGGTGTAGATTGGAGATGAACGATCATAGAAACTGAAATCAATATACCAATATAAATGAACATATAAACAGCATAACGAAGATGCTATCATTGAAATACATTGTCAATATGATGATTATATCAAATAGCCTATTTAGTTACCTAAAGTCAGGCACGGGCTTTTTGGTGATTCCCAGATTTGCATTATAGAAAGCCTCAATTGTACCAATGTCTTCCCAGTAACCATCGTACAAGTAAGCTTGCACCTGTGAATATTGACAAACATAAAAGTAAGCTACAGAATTATAGCTCTGAAAGCTTTGATAGCAAGATTATACAGATCAAATGTTGAAAACTCCAACAAATTATAAGCAATGATGTTTGTTATGACAAAGATTCAGTACAAAAACATTATGCTGTTTCCATTGAATATGAGAACTCATAAATGCAATCAATTGGGTGTATGTGCATACTTTATCCATTTAGTTAATTCTCCATTATACATATAAACATATTAGTCAGAAGGTCTTAGCTTGACACAAATAAATAACAACATTAAATTCTCCATGCATTACAATATTCTCAGGAAATGCATCCTACACTATGCCATACTGTTATGACCTGAATTAGGATGTGGTTAAGGACATTAATTAAGGCCCAGGTTAATTTTAACTGTTGTATCAGGCAGTTAGGCTTAGCATTTAGGGGAGATGTTCAGCCTAGTATATAAAAGGGATACTCAGATTATAGTGGGGTGCTTTTGACTAATTCATAGTTTGGCTGAGAATTTCTCAAAGGAAGGGGAGTGCCCCTTGAGAAGAGGTTTTCCTCCTTTATGTTCTTCAGTAATATATCAATAAAATCGATATCTTTCTTCCATTTTCTTCTGCTGCGATGACATTTCCTTCACTAAGAAAACCAGAGCTGTTACACATACGTAAAATATAACAAGAAAATTTTATAAATATTAAACAATTGGAAGGAACACATACTCTCATTCCAATTGAAGTTGCGCCAGGAATTACTTCACTCCCAAAGTCATTTGCACCTGGAAACTTCTCACGCAGCAGGTCTAACATCACATTTTTGCTGACAACATATATACCCATGCTAGCAATAAAAGGCATTTCCTTTGCTCTCTCATCATCAAGGCCCAAAATAGTAGTATCAACCTAGTAGAGGAAAATGATAGTGGCATTTTAAGCAATTGTTTTTAGGTGATAACAGCTGTAAGTATAACATATTATATGGGCTTACCTTCATAGCTTTCAACTGTTCTCCTTTTGGTTTTTCAGCGAATTCAATTATACGTCCCTCTTCATCAATCTTCATTAGACCAAATGCAGTGGCACGCTTTTCATCCATTGGCAATGCAGCCACGGTGATATCAGCATCAGTTTCCCTATGTGCTTGGATAAATTTTTCATAGTCCATTCGATACAAATGGTCACCGGCCAGAACTAAGAACTCCAAAACATTGTGCTCTTCAAAAAGCCATAAATATTGCCTCACAGCATCTGCAGTACCCTGCAATCACAATATTGAATTTGTTGAAATATCACCTAAGGGATGATAAAGGCCACCAAGAAATGCCAAAAAAATTGAGATAAATGAGAATTGAAAAGTACCAACTTTCCAAAGCAAAAGATCATTCAAGTTCAAGATTAGCATAACACAGTTACACAAGTGATTCAATCCTCAAATATGAAGAGGGAAGCACAAGAAAACAGAAAATTACGGCTGTGTCATTACCTGGAACCAATTAGGATTCTCAGGACTCTGCTGGGCAGCAAGAACCTCAACAAAACCCTCATTTTTGTAGCCACCCATGTTGCTTGCATAAGCACGGGAAAGGTGCCGGTTCAGGGATGCGGAATTGAATTGCGTAAGAACATAGATCTTGGATACGTTGCTATTGAGGCAGTTGCTTACAGGAATATCAATTAGCCTATAGTTAGCTCCAAGAGGAACAGCAGGTTTTGCCCGTTTCTTGGTCAGTGGATAAAGACGAGTCCCAGCACCACCTCCAAGTATAATGCCAAGCACACTCTGAACATTATCATCATAACATCTTACATTGCAGTCAAAACCAATCCACAAAAAATTCAAATATAGGATATAAAAAAAAAAAAAAAAAACGCCTAAATAAAAACAAAAGGTGAAAATTTTCTATTGTGATCTAAAAGTTCCTCACTTATCAATTTGATCTACTAGAGAAACAAAAATAATTCTCTCCCTTTCATTCAAACTAGCATGAACTCCGTATATCAAGCGAATCAATTGACATCAAGCTCCAATCATGCACACCCTCTTTTTAGTACATTGAGACACAAATATTTGATTGAAAATTTAGCATCTTAGATCTTACACTAGTTTTCATTTCGCTCCACGCTGTAACAGTGGAAAGGAAAACAATGAAGAAAAGAGGCAAACTCACTCTGCTAGCGTCTGGATCAAGACATGTCTGGGAGTTCTGGGAATCAGAAACGGCCATCGGAGTAACAATCACCGGATTGCGGGTGCAGCTTCTTCTTCCTGCAGCTGCAGAAACTGAAACTGTGGCAATCTTTTCACCAGAGAGCTGTGATGCCGAGAATGAGAGGTTGCATGGGATGGCTTTCCTTCCCACATTCGACGAAGATGGCACTTTCAAAACACCAATAGCAGTCATAGACGCCATTGCTCCCTCTCTCTCTCTGTGTATATGTGTGTGTGTGTGTTCTCTCGCTTAACAGAAAAAAATAAGAGTGTGTGGTTCAGAAATAGAGTGTGCCACCTTTATTATGTGATGGAGATGGTAGAGACCATAGAGTCGTAGATATTATTATTTGATTTATGATTTAAAACTTTGTCGTTTATAATTTTAAAAAACAAAAACGACAAAGAACATTTTGATATGCAAGTGGAATGAATTATAGGTGGGAAGGGTGAACGGGTTTTGGTTTTTCCAAAACGATTTTGCGATTTGCACCGTTCTTTTTATAACAGGGACGGGAAGGCAGGGGAGACAAATATTTTTGGTTGAATGACCACCGTTGAGAATGTCACTTGTCAAGACGCTTCCAAGTTCCAACATCATTCCCATGCGTTTGATGGTTTATTTATCTATCAAGTAAATGTAACGAATTATTTTTTTTAATTTCACTTGCATCCAACTGTTCAGGGCAATATTTAAAAATTTGGCCATTGACTCCGTAAATGTTAGGAGTCACGGTTTAATCGAAGATTACATAATAATTTCATTGATCTGGCTTTATACATTAAAGAAATAAATATATATCCTATATGAAAAAAATAAAATAAAAATCAAATCGTTAATAATTAAAGATTCAAAATATATTTAGCATAATTCAACTAATTACGTCTACAAGTCAATATTCATAAACTAATCAAAGTATGAAACTATCAAAGTATAAAATATATTATCATCAAACTTGGGCTCTTCTTGTCCATTTCATGCGTATGTGAAATGAGATTCTTTACCCAATAGAAAATAGCACAAAGGAGCGGCAACACAACAAAATAATGGAGGGAAGATAAGAACCAGCACAATGGAGGAAATCATCGGATCAGGGAGATTGAATTTGAGAGAGAAGATCGAAAGAGAAAAAGAAAAACGATTCAGATTTCGGATCAAGTTTTAAATCTAGGTAACAATGAGTTTTTGTTTGTTTGTTTATTTTTTATATATCAAACAACTTCATTTTATATATAAATTTCTTTTAAAAAATGCAATGATCCCCTCTGACCCGAGAGTCATGGGTTCAACCGGAAGTTTCACAAATTAAAAGAATCAATCTGCAAATAAAGTCTAATTACTAATCCAAATTTTTGTAAAGAGGGGATTTTAAAATACTAGTTCATGGTTGTTACATGTAAAAAAACTAAAAATTGAATACAAGACTTTTTTTTATTTGGAAATTGCTTCGAATTAATTAAAGTTTTGTCCTTTACAATTTAAAAAAACAAAAACGACAAGGAACATTTTGATATGCAAGTGGAATCAACTATACGTGGGAAGGGTGAAGGGGTTTTGGTTTTTTCAAAACGATTTTGCCATTTGCACCTTTCTTTTTACAGAAGGGAGGCAATTTTTTTCGTTGAATATTCCTTGGCAAGACGCTAACCGACATCATTCTCATGCATTTGTCTGGTTTATTTGATTTCACTGCATCCAATTGTTCAGAGTTGTTACATCTAAGGTGTAAATGGGCTCGGCTGAAGCCCAGCCTACAGATCAGCTTACATTAAGCCTGGCTTGGTCCGATCTTTTAGGAAAGTAGAGTACGCTTAGTTTTATAAGAAAGCCTTTTAACGAATAGGCCGTAAGTCAATTTTATTAAGCCTGGCCTAAGACATTGTAGACTGACCTATTTAATTTATTAAAAATAAAATAATATTTATTTTACATGCTGTTGCAACTTAATACCATGGAGCAATGGGTACCTTGCTAGATTATGATGTTACTGATGAAGATCTTTCAATAATACTTTTATTTCCTTGTCTTAATGGTGGTTTAAAGATTTCAAAATAAATGACATTCTCTTGTAGACTTTATTTCAACTTTCAGTAATTGTATTTTTCTTATTTTCTTCATTTCTTTGACTCTATTCCTCTATGATATACATTCTAGAGCTGGGGTATTATGTTGACTCTTTTTTGTTTGTCATTTTTTTATGAGAAATACTAGTGCATGCATGAATGAAACTTTCTTTATTCTATACAATTATTTTGTTTGCTTATTATCTACAGTGGTAGGCCTACAAGGCCTGTAGGCCATGTCAGACTTTCTTATTTTTATAAATGTGCCGGGTTTGGCCTACAAATAAAGCCTTTAATAGGTCAGATAGGTTGAATTTTTTTATGTAGGCTTGGGCCATGAAGTCCAAAACCCGGCCTAGTCCAGCCCATTTACATCCCTAGTTACATGTAAATAAACTAAACAGTTAAAATTGAATACAAAGCTTTTTTTTTTTTTTTACACTAATATATGTTGATTTGTCCAAATATAAGAACGTGGGCAATGTATATATATATATATATATTTTGAAATTATTTGGGTTGAGTTCTTGTTAACCTAATGTAATAAAATGTTATAAAATAAATACATGGGTAGCTAACAGTTTAGTATGGAAATCCATTTAAAATAAGGGTAGCTTGCCCTTGAAAAAGCTGGGCTGGGATCTTTAAAATTCAACTTGTGTCTTAACACATAAGAGCTAAAATATATTAAGACTTTTGTAAGAAGTAAGTTTATAATAAATAAAACTTTCACATACCATCCACGTAAGAATCCTGTTAAGAACAATGGGAGTAAACATATCACGACCAAAAATGCAATCGCAATTTGATTGGCGAGAAAATTAAATAAAGAATTCAAAATTATATATAAAAAAAAGTAGAGTACTCAAAGACCAGAGTGCATCTACATCCATGTCACCCCTACTACCAGCAACCAAAAATAAATAAATCTCACTCTTATATCATGTACTCTAATTTTGAAGGCATCCTACTTATCAAATTATAAATCCAACTAGGGAAGGGTGGACATATTGATGGATGATTTATTCCCAGATACAACACCCAAACAAATATAACAATATAACGCAACGGAAATGGACACAAAGGTGAAAACCATAAGGTCACAAACCCAGCAATCAGACAAACAATCATCACAAGTATTGTAGCGGTTGGATCCTGCCAACTCAAAAAATAATGCAGTCTCTCTCCAATAGTGGCAAAGTCACCCATCAGTGCTACATATTTTCCTGAGACGATTCTTAATCGATCATATCTATTCCTTATGATGTTGTCTCCGAATCTTGTTGGAATTGGATCAAACTCTTCTTCTAGTTCATCTACACTTGCTGTGTGAACATTAGACAATTCCAAATTTACATAAGCCAGTTTTTTGGCCTATTTACAGCTTGCCTGTAAATGTACGCCCATAAGATAAACAACCAAAACAAATATGATAACTGGTATGATGTCAGTTGAGCGAAAATATCCAGAACCACTATAACCACTATAATCACCATAACTGTTATAGTAGGATTCTCCCACTTGCGTATGTCATCAAATTTAGTGTATAAGGCTACCAACCCACTCACCAAAATGTTAATCTTTCAAAATTAGCTCTAGCTCTTCGCATGCTCCACACGATTTCGCGAGAATCGAGCACATACTCGACAACCTCTCTTCTCAGCGGCGGTTCACTCTTACTCAACTTCGATGAGACAAACGTAACAGCTTGTTTCCTTAACCCATGTAACTGAGTCGGAGACAATGGTTTCGCATAATGTTGTTTAGGAAGCTTG